>CABHPP010118444.1:57723-81933 GCA_902168425.1 Peromyscus attwateri
GCCCCCCCGTGACACACCTACTCCAAGAAGGCCACATGTCCTAATCCTTTCAAATAACGCCTCTTCCTATGAGCCTATGGGGGCCATTTTCATTTAAACTACCTCATATGATAAATGCAATTTATGTGTCAAGTAAACTTCAAAACTGAAAACACATGCATGGTGTGCTCATCTTTAAACGTATCAATTTTATTGAATTATATACTTTCAAAAATTATATATTTCAAAATTATATTATTGAATTAGATACCTTCAAAAGTATTAGAAATTTCCCAAAATGCCATTCAGTGACAGTAAGGGAAATGTGGAAGTCAAGGAGCTGACTTCTTACTTGACTCCTAGTTGTTCTATCATGCTATGATATTTGGGGTAAATGTTTTCATTTCCCAAGTAACTCAGCTGTTTTCCAGATTATCCAATGTTAGACAAGAGCAGAGGCCCAGTGGAGGGCCTCAGGGCATGGCTGCAGACTGCCCTGTTGAAAGCTGCTAACTCTGCTTTCCTTGGCTGCAGGTTTCCAATGTGCACAGTCAACAGATGGACGACCTCTTTGACATCCTCATAAAGAGCGGAGGTAGGTCAAAAGCTGGACATGAGCCTGTGGGAAGAGGCCTCACACCTCTGGCCCAGGACAACCTTACTCTAAAGATGGAGGTTGTCTTGGAAACTGAGAAATGGACAGTTCTAAACCTGTTCAAGTTAGGTCATTAAAACACATAACAGAGGAAAGGCCTTTGGTTCCACATCAAGCAGTGGCGTGATATCCCCACAACCGTTACCTAGCAAAATAAAAGATCATTCCCAAACAGCAGAACTGGGCCAGCTCTAAACTCTATGCGGAACTGCAAAGCATTCCTGTGCACCAGTCTAGCCATGGGCTGAGAACAGTCCAATTACCTGGCCTGTGCTCCCTCAGTTGTTCTGTTAAAATTCAAAGCACTTCTACGTATAAGGAGACACCAGGGCTAGTGAGATAACTCACGGGTAAAGGTGCTTGCTGCCAAGCTTAATGACCCGAGTTAAGAGAACTAACCCTCACAAGTTGTTCTCTGACTTCCACACACATGCTGTAGTGGCATGCACACACATAAATAATAAAATGTAGTTAAAAATTAAAATGTCATCAGTTTACAATATGTTGTCTTTAAACCAGACATTAACCACAGAAAAAACAGTCTGCCTCAGCTCATGTGTCTTTAAAAATAAGCATAGAATCAGTTTCAGAAGCTTGTAGGAATGGTTGCAGTCAGTGGCAGAGCGCTGCAATACAAATGTGAGGTGCCATATTTAATCCCTAGCTACACACACACACACACACACACACACACACACACACACACACACACAGGCTGAATGTTAAAGTTTTCTGATGAAAGCAGTCTTCTGGGCCAGGCGATGGTGGCGCACGCCTTTAATCCCAGCACTCAGGAGGCAGAGCCAGGAGGATCTCTGTGAGTTCAAGGCCAGCCTGGTCTACAGAGTGAGATCCAGGACAGGCACCAAAATAACACAGAGAAACCTTATGTCGGAAAAAAAAAAAAGTTCAAGGCCAGCCTGGTCTACAGAGCGAGATCCAGGAAAGGCTTCAAAGCTACACAAAAGAAACCCTGTCTCAAAAAAAAAAAAAAGAAAGCAGTCTTCTGTGAAGTTTGAAGTCTGATTCCTATTTCTCCATCTGTATGGAACATCATCTGACCAGAAGGCTGATGTTCTGGTCAGAGCACTTGGCTAGTGAAGGACCCTTGCCAATCTGCACATGGGTCACATGTATAAATGGAAGTCTTTGCTAAGAACTGTATTGATCTTTCAAAATATGTTAAACTCATGATTAGCATAAACTATGAAAACTTAGAGGTTTAAAAATGAAATGTGTATTTTAAAAATCAGGGCATTCAGTTTTTGCTCAGTCTGGTTATGATAAGATTTTTTCCAATGATTAATAATAATTTTTATGGGACAGAAGATGGTTCAGTAGTTCAGTGGCTGCTCTTCTGGAGGACTCAGCTTCAATTCCCAGCACCCACATGGTGGCTCACAAACATCTGTAACTTCAGTCCCATGAAATCCAACTTCCTCTTCTGGCTCCATGAGCTCTGCACACACATGCACAGACAAAACCCCCAGTCACACTGAGCTTTAGTTCATTCAATCTTTCCCCTAGTGTAGTCTCAGAAAAGTGAAATTGAATCAAACATGGTGAAGCACATTTAATCCCAGGCAGATCTCTCTGAGTTCCAGGCCAGATCAGCCAGGGCTACACCTAATGAGAACCTGTCTCAAAAAAGCAGTGAAAGAGATTGTTAAAATTCACCTAAGTGAGTGCTAGTGTATCTCTAACAGAAGGTCTGTTGATTTGCTGGTAAACCTGGCAAGGAATCAACACATGATCAGGTAGGGAGATGGCTCCATCAGTATGTACTATGCAAGCCTAAGTTTGGTTCCCCCAGAACCCACAAAGGAAAAAAAAAAAGGAGCCAGGCGGTTGGTAGTGCACACCCTTAACCAGCACTCAGGAGGCAGAGGCAGGTGGATCTCGGATTTCCAGGCCAGCCTGGTCTACAGAGCAAGTTTCAGGATGGCCAGGACTACACAGAGAAACCCTGTCTCCAAATAAAAGAAAAGAAAAAGTAGACACAGTAACATATGCCTGTAATCCTGGTGTTAAGGAGATGGAGAGAGTGGGTCCTTAGGGCTTGCTGGCCAGATGAGCTCTAGGTTCAATGAAAGACCCTGTCTTAAAAAGCAGGGTAGAGTTAGATTTGAGGAAGACATCTGATGTCAGTTTCTGGCTTACACACACACACAGAGACCCACAGAAATTAAAAGGGTGGGAGCTGGAAAGATAGCACAACACTTAAGAGCACTTTCTGCTCTTGCAAAAGATGAGGATTTTGTTCTCAGCACCCATGGTGGCTGGCCCTCACGTGCCTATAACTCCACTCAGGGTCAGATACCCTCTTCTGACCTCCATGGGTACTTGCACACAGGAACACACATGTATACATAAGTAAAAATTAAATTTGTAAGAATAAATTAAATAATTGGTGCTTATTAAGCCATTTACCTAATCCTCCAGAATTTATATAGCTCAGAAAAGAACAAGAACTCAGAGTAAAAGCTGGCCTGCCTCACCTTAAGGGAGAGGGCAAAGGAACCAGCGCCAGCCTTGAATCATAAGGTATATTATATCTTTTGATAACTTTCTAGACTATATTGCCAAACTGAAGTGCAGTCTCAGCCATAATGATTTTTAAGAAAAGAATTAGAGCATGGTATTTCTGCTTCTAAGATATGAGAGAGGGTGACAAGGTAGTCACTAATACAAGGTCCGATGGCAGCATATCCGTTCTAACACCATCAATTCTTCTGCACAGAGATTTCCTTCCCTATAAAAGAAGAGCCTTCTCCAATTTCCAAGATGAGGCCAGTGACAGCCAGCATCACTACAATGCCAGTCAACACAGTGGTATCTCGACCACCGCCCCAGGTCCAAATAGCACCACCTGTGTCCTTAGAACCTATGAACAGTTTATCTGCCAGCTTAGAGAACCAGCTAGAAGCTTTCTTGGATGGAACTTTACCCTCAACCAATGACGTTGCCCCACCACAGAGCAGCAGCGAAGATAGAGAGCCTTTCTCTCTGATAGAGGATCTCCAGAATGACTTGCTGAGTCACTCCAGCATGCTGTACCACTCTCACTCTCCCATGGAGACCTCCGAGGCCCAGTTTGTGGCAGGAACCCCCTGTCTGTCTCTTGACCTGTCAGACTCCAACCTGGACAATATGGAGTGGCTAGACATCACCATGCCCACCACATCCTCCGGGCTTACTCCTCTAAGCACCACTGCACCAAGCATGTTCTCTGCTGATTTTCTGGACCCACAGGACCTGCCACTCCCATGGGACTAAGGTCACAGGTCACTTGTCTCAGAGTCGTGAGGTTTCAAAACATGAAAACAAGGGTCAGTGCTTAGAGCTATAGCCACAGCTGCGCTGCTGCGATTAAAATACGTTGTCACAGAAAAAATAAGACGGTCATAGCCTGGAAGCCAAGTGTGAGAGCACCTCATGCATCTAGCAGTGACTCACAACTTACAGAGGCAGGCCTGTCGCATGCAAGAGGCCTTGTGAAATGCCTTAGATAAAGCCAAAGGTCAGTGCCATCCACAGGAAGTGGCACTAGAGCTCTGGTCATCAGCTACCTTTCAACCTCTGTGGTCACCTCACGGCCCCAATAAGAGGCAAGCAGCTCCACTTGAAACTCAACGCCACCGCAAGGGAGGGGGAAGGGAGGGGAGAAGGTACTGCACATGTGCCCCCTCGAGTGGCCTGACCCAGGTCTGTAGCACAGTCAGCGGCATTTGAGCATGCTGTGCAACCAGCAGCCGCAGCTTCCAGCCAGAGGCTCTGGGTTCCACTCTGAAATCCATGTGGCTGTGTGATGTCATAGGTCATTTGGTGAGTCTGGGAATCACCGTAAGTGGATGTCTGCAAAATACTGTCACACAAAGCCCCGTGCACAGAGTCCAGATGTGTTGGTAGTGCTGCAGCTCTCTCAGTCGCCCCAGGTGGATGAGGTTAGTTCTCATGTGATGATAGACATTGGAATGTGCTCTGACCCTGTGACCTCTACAGCCTGCAGTAGAGTAAAAAGATGGCCGTCCACTGGTCCTACTTGTTGTAATAACTCAGATATCTCTAGAGTACCTGAGCCACAGTATCTCCATCTTTGAAGACTTGCCGACAGACTCTCAGGTGGCCACACCCATCTCAAAGAACCAAAACAGGCTTCAGCATGAAATTCCCTTTTGAACTAATGAGTTAGAAGAAGGGAAGGTGTGGAGTGTCTGTCAGACTGCAAGACAGTCCCACCTTTAGCACAGGCTAGACCATCCCCTGTCACTAGATCCCTGGTTCTCATTGCATAGGCTTGTAATCGGATGCCCTGCCTGCTCTCGGTGTGTCCTCAAGCCTAAGCCTAAAAACTGGAGGTTTTATTCCTTTTTTCTCTTGATCTATAAAGGAAAAGTTATGTTTGTCAAGTCATTTAAGAATATTCTAAAATGCCAGCTGCCACAGGATTTCCACAACTCTTGATCTAGTCACTTAGTTATTGGCAAATTGTAAATAACTGAGCAGAGTATGGGATTTCTATTAAATAACAGCCTTGTCCTAGTCCCTCCCACCCCTTAACCTGAGCCAGGTGGGCTTCCTCCGTCAGTACACAGCCCTGTCCACAGGCATCCAGGAAGTAGCCTGACACATCGCCTAGACAGAACTTGAGTCATTTCTGAGGAGGTTTTGCCCCAAAGCGATCTACGTTCAAGTCTTTATTTGTTTAAGCCCCATCTGTCAGAACGGTCCCTGTTCCCAGCCTTGTCCTCTTATTAGGAACAGTTCAGTCAGTGTTGGGAGACGTTACCATTCTGATAGCTGGACACTGTCATCTGACCAAGTCTTCTGAGAGCACTCCTGTAGGACAGGATGTAACCAAGTTGGCTCTGCTGGCCAGTGCTTGAGTCCTGGCCCCAGCTATGGACTGGGAAGAAACTTTCCCCAGGGGAATTTCAGCTCTAGGTTTTGGTGGAGAGCTTTAGTCTTCTCTCTCCAGCTCTGGGTATCCAAGTAAAGTAGTACCAAGTATCAGTGAGCTTGGGGAAGGCTGCTAAACGCTAGGGCATTTCCTCCTATAGAAAAACTTTTACTTCTGTAATCCTGAGCTGTGAGTAGAGACAGCATCCTGGCCCTCAAGTCCTTTGTATTGTTCTTAAGTGGATTGAAGCCTGCCACAAGAAAGTCGTTCTCCAAACACAAGTGAGTACAGAGGAAGCCAGCTTAGTTATTGATGTGCCCATCCTGTCCAAGCTTCAATCCATCAGAGTCCTATTTCTTAAAAAACCAAGGGGCCTCCAGCTACCTGCAGCCAACTCACCCACAGCATTCCTTGCCCTACTCTCCTGGTTTGAGCATCCAGTAGGGATATGAGAGCGCTTGCTAGGCCTCCATCCCGCACATGCTGTGGGCAAGAGTGGGCATCTTTCCCATGTGCTCATATGAATGCGTCGTGACCAAAGACCATTCTACAGAAAGGCCCTCAGTGAGTGCATCAGAAAAGGTGTGTGTCTGAAGATGACTTTGTTGTTTAAAGCTGGTCAGGCCAGCAAGATGACTCAGCAGGTAGGGGTGGGGCACCTGCCAACAGGCCTGAGGAGCTGAGCTTGAGCCCCAGAATCCATGTGATGGAAGGACAGACTGACTCCTTCAAGTTGTCCTCTGACCGCCACACACAGACACACCTGCAAATAGGTGTACAGTTACTTCACAGCCATTAAATCACAGGTCAGAGAGCCCGTGAAATTCCCACTGTGCATGTACATGTGTAGTGTAGGCTTCTGTTTGTAGCATGTTGCCAAGGAAATCCTTCCTAGAAGCCTGTAGTGTCCAACCCCAGCTTCCCATTTCCACATAGTCCCAAAGTACAGTGGTATCAACTTGAGTTTGTAAGGTACAGATTTCCAGTCTTCTTACTGGGGTGAGATGAGTGGAAAGAATTACCCTACAGCTTCTAGAAAGCTGATGTGGCTGTGGGCCTCTTGCACATCTCAGCAAGGCCTCTCTAGTAAACCTCTCGGGCTGCGCCAATGCTCACTCAGTCATCCTGCTGTCCTGTGTGGTCAGCACACAGAGATGTCCTGAATTCATGGAACTTTTTGCTCAGATACCATATGTGTTTCATACTTTACTAAAACCTTCTTTCCAAAAGCTCGTGGTTCTCTGACCACGTGCTATGCCTCGCTGGTCTGAGCACTCCAAAAGCCAGGTCAGCTCTGCAGAGTCAGGGAAATGGGGCAGTGCTCTCAGCCCACATGCGCTGTTAGCCGAACCAGAGGAGCGAGTGAGAGCATTGTCCACGTGGTCACCAGAGTGGACTCGAGCCACCTGAGCCCAGTTATTCCAGGCAGTGTTCCCAGCAATGACGGTTGTCCCTCGTCAGAGGGCAGCCCCTTTACTGTCCTCAAGCAGACCTTGCCCAGAGAAGTGGCCGAGAAGAGCCCACAGCACATCTTCACTCTCAGCTGTTCCCACAGTGGTCAGTCTCAGAAGCTGCTGCCAGAAGGAGGCTGAGGACTTGGATGGCACCAGGACTGGGGAGAAAGCTGAGAGCCGCTGTTGCATTCTCCCATCGGAGCAACCAGGTCAGGGCCAGCAGACTCAACCAGCCTTGCTTGCTTCTGTCAATCACACCACACACCGAAGATATCAATTACACGGGGACCTACTGCCCCAGAGGACAGTTAGCCCCAGGTTACCCTAGCACACTAACTGGAAAGCCAGGTTTATCAAGAAGCACTGTTCATGTTCACAGAAGGTGTATTTGGAGAGCATCCTAAAAGTTCAGCTCATTGTAAAAAAAGTTCTGTCAAAACTGGAAAATAGCAGTTCAGATAGAGTCATTTTGTTTCCTGGTTCAGACCTTCAATCTCTTGTTCACTCAGCAGTCTCTGGGTTCCATTTTTATTTGTCTGGTGACTGACTGACTGGCAGTGAGCAGGTCGTTTGTCAGCCGCTCACCCTCTCACAGTACCTGAGATGTGTCCCCGTGACTTTGTTTGAGGCCTGTGATTCAAGAAGCTGCACGTGTTTACAGGAAGCCTCACCCTCCACTCAAGCCCACTGCTCTGGGGAGTGGAGGTGTCACAGGTTTGTGACAGCCGCTTAGCAATCTCAGGTGCACTGGGTGCTGTCTGGAAGCCCAAGATGCTGTGTCATCAGAGACATGGGCAGTGAAACAAAGCTTTATGCCAACACCCAAGACAAAGCTTTAGCGAGTGAATAGACTCGCTGGAAGAGGGCCCAGTTATGTTACCTCTACATCCTGCTGTGAGGACCCTACCCACTAACAGGAGATGAAGGTTTAGGAGAGGGTTCAGTGTCCACTAAAATTACTTGACCTCAAGAAACCAATAGTAATGCAAAATGCTTAAAGGAACCAAAGGCATCGCCAGGTATTTGCCAAAAGCAGCCACTTTTTATTTAAAAGTTGAGACTAGTGTGATCTCAAGTCAGTCCCAAAAAGGTATCCATTTAAGGTTAGGTTATAGTTTTCACAGAGATGTAGATATTTCTTTCTTGTTTTCCTGTAAAATAGTATGGAGCTCTTTTGTTGGTTTAAGAATAACGTACTTGGTAGTAGGGCAAAGTTTTCTTCTGTGTCGAGGTTGATTCTCTGTTGCTTGCAATGGACATGCAGGTGTTTCTCTTCTTTTCATCTTCACATAATGTCTTAGCATCTCACTTCCTGGAAAGAAAAGGGGAAAAACACCAGTGGGCAGCGCCAGTCTTAGGGAAGCACTAGTTTCATGAACAGGAAATCATGGCAATCGGGGGTCCATTCGTGTGTTGCCTTTATGTTGTTTTTAAAAGAAAAACCATGATGCCTTTGTATGTGCCGTTTGCACCCCTGACTCGGTTCTGTACTGTGTCTGAATGCCATATGTTTGCACATGTACTGTACATAGGCGATGCAGACTGTATTTTTATATGTATGTGCATTTATCATCAGATCTTTTGTACATAGTGGCAGTATTGTAGCTGATCGGGAAATGTTTGATATCTCAGCAATTTTGCATTTTTGTGTCTCAAATAAAAAAATTTTGATGAACCATGAGTTTGTGTGTCCAGAGGAAGACACTGGGGCAGTGGGACCATTGCATACTTGTGAGGTGGGCGGCCTCGGGAAGGAGAGCATCTTCAGAACAGCTCCCAGCCAAGCAGCAGGTGGGCCAATGGTGTGACATGTAGACCCCCAGGAAGTCGGCTGCCCACCTCGTGTCCTCACAGTGCACAGCAGAAGCTCATAGACACTCAGTGACCATCAAGACCTGTTCTGTCCTCCAGAGAATCGGAGCCACTGAGTGAAAGGCACTAAAGTATGTGGTCCTTGCTATGGTGTGGACATAGCACTATCTACAGTTAGAGCTGGCTCCTCTCTCATGGCGACGTGCACACCACCAACAAAACTTCCAGACACCCAGAACTGAGTCCTTCAGCCAAGTCTCAAAAACAACTACCTATGTTGAAAGTATATTATGGCCCATATAAAATGCTCTTTAGAAGTTAGTAAGTTATGGGGAGAGGCATTTCATAGTTAAATTAAAGTTAATGTTGTATTTTCCACTTAGCTTAGAAGAAACCAAACGGTGCTGGGAAAGCTTAATGGACAATCATAACTGATGACATGTGATAGTCACAGGAGGCTAGTCCTCAGTTGCAGAAGAAAGCTAGTTAAAGTGCTAGTTACCCGTGTATCAGTGAAAGAGCAGGCAACAGATGGGTGACGGAGCTGTATGCGGTGTCCCCGTGTACGGACAGATCTGCCTGCCTGTGCAGTGACAGGTGTTGGGAGGGAGTTCTTGAATGAGCCAGACTCCCTGGGGACCAGCTCTGCTCTGCTCTGTGCCAGGCAGCAAGCTCAGTGCTGGGGTTGGACTGTGAGAAGGGGTCCACAAAGGAAGTATCCAGAAGTTGTTCTGGGCAGGTAGGAGACCACAGGCTCTAGGAACTGCTGGCCTGAAGCATTAGAATCTCCCACAAAGATCTGTTTTTATCCTGGGTAGTACTGAGCTAAAGCTTTCTAAAGAAAGCCTTTGAATGTTGGGCAAAGTCCACTGAGTGTGTGAGGAGTCCTTGACACCAGACCTCAGTGATGGCTGCAGATGGCTATTCCACATCATGACCCAGCAGCACAGAATGGAGAGAAGGCTCAGCAGGCTGGATGGACACCAGGTGTCATCAGCAGTTTCATCTGGTCCTGTGACCCTAGGGTTTCCCGTTCTCTCACCCCCCTCAGTCACCACTAGTGCCGTCCCTTCTTCCTCCTCCTCCTCCTCTTCCTCCCCACTTCTCTGTCTGCCTTTCTCTCTGCCTCTGTGTGTCTCTCTGCTGTCTACCTCTGCTTTTCTCTCTCCCCATCTCCTCACTTCCTCCTCGTGCATGGTCACATGTCATCCAGTCCTCCTAGGTTCACCTCCCAAGCGCCAGGATTGCAACCATATCACTGCACCAGTGTATGGAATACTGGGGGTGCCAGGCACGCACCCTGCTGGCTGAGCTACATCCCAGCCCTTCTTGGTATTTGGAGTCAGGGTCTCACTAAATTGAACTGATTGGTCTGGAACTCATTCTGTATCCAAGGCTGGTCTTGAACTTGCAATCTAGTCTCGACCTCCTTAGTGTCTACGGTTCCAGGCCTGTGCCATAAGGTCCCACTTGTTCTGCCAGATGCCAGTTTTAATATTTATATGACTCAGAAGCCTGGTCATCACATCCTGGCTTTTCTGTTCATTTATGTGACAAGAAAATAAGCAAAAATGAAGAAATAAGCATCTTGCTGAATTCATCAACTGCTGAGGGCCCCATTTGTTGGGTATGTGTGTTCTAGATCCTTCAGTAGGAATCAGTGAACAGTAGCTCTTACTATGACCAGGCTGGCCTCTTGGAGATCCACCAGCCTCTGCCCGCTGAGTGCTGGGATCAAAGGTGTGCACCACCACACCCAGCAAGGAGGAGCTCTGAATCTAAGTTGATCACTAATACTTCATAGGTTTCAGCAGGCAAGACTGCCCAGTGCTGCCAGGGGACAATTTACCTTCTAGTCCCCAGGACCCACATAGTGGAAGAGAACCAATTCCCACAAGCTATCCTCTGACCTCCACATTCAGGCTTTGGCAATGCATGTACATACACGTACACAAAATAAATGTAAATTTAAGTTCATACTTAGCTCAGTTTAATGCCAATAAATGAGGTTCATCTCAACCTTAATTAGCCTTCAGTCTCTTTATGCCTCCTCAATCTCACATACACACTAAATGAATGAGTGAAGTAAATAAATGTAATTTTCAAAATCTGGGAGCCAGTAAGACGGCTCTATGGATTCAATCTCCAGGACCCATATGGTGGAAGAGCAGAACTAACTCCCACAAGTTGTCCTCTGACCTCTGCACATGTGTGATGACACACACACCCATACAAGCACCATTTTAAATGTATTTTTAAAAACCCACAAGATCCAACTTTCTCCTCTGCCAGAACCACATCTCATTGGCAAGGCCACACTGAGGGGAAGGTGGGAACTTACACAAAGCAGGAGAGGCAGGAAACACCAGATGTACCATGCCTGTGTCTGCAAAAGCAAACTACAAACAGCAGTTCATCAGAAGACAGGAAGAAGCTCACGATCAGCTAGTGAGAAGGCCTTGTGGGTGAAAGGACCTGGGACGACTTGAGTTTCATCCCCCAGACTCACATGGTGAAGTAGAGAATTGACTCTTGAAAACTGTCCTCTGACTTCTACCAGTAAACCATGATGGCATGTGCATGCGCAAACACACCACATCACACACACAGATTAAATAAATTAATGTAATTGTTTTCATTCACTGCCTGTCAGAGCAAGACACTAAGAAAATGTAAGAATAGTAAATATTAAACACCAACTTTAATATACCAATCTCCTAAAACAAACACTACTAAAAATAAATGGAAATAAATAAAATGAAAATGAAAGCAAGTATTTAACAGTAGTGGATATTCAAGACCCAACTCTCATTAACATCATTCCAACAGAAAACAAAACACTTTAAACTACGCAACAGATCAAATCAAGGCAATGTTGTCCCCCCAAGAACTTCAGAGTACATATTCTTCTCAGCAGTGCAAGGAGTTTTCTCTAAAATATATCAGGGTAGGCCATAAATCAAGTCTTTAATACAAAAGAATTGAAATAGCTTCTCACATCTTCTCAGATAACAGTGGAAACATCCTAGAAGATGATATCCAGAGAAAATCTACAAACACGAGAATACTGAACCATACACATTTTCTTTGCAGAGCTGAGGATAAAACCCAGGCCCTTGTCCATGCAACCTAAGTATTCTACCCTACACTGAGCTCCAGCTCCAGCTCTTGAGCAGTACACTCTTGAGTGACCAAGTGAAAACAGCACACCTGAATCTTTGGAATAGTTCTAAGAGGAAAGATTGGAGGTATGAGTGATTGCATCAGAAAGTCAGATATGGCATGCCGTGCTGCACACCTTTAATCCCAGCACTCAGGAGGCAGAGGCAGGTGGACCTCTGTGAGTTCAAGGCCAGCCTGGTCTACAGAGTTCCAGGACAGCCAGGACTACATAGGAGAAAGGAAGGAAGCAAGCAGCTAGCTCACTGATTCACCAAGTTGGACTTTAGTGGTGTCTTACTTCTGTGTGTTCTGGTTACTTGTGTGGGCTGAGTGTGTTTGTTCACACCCTTGCAGGAATGGTGTCACACAATAGCCTGAACCCCAGCACTATGAGAGGTGGAGAAAAGAGGACTGCTGGCTTTCAGCCTGGCTCCAGGCCCCGTAAGAGATCCCATCTCAGGGCATAGTGCAGAGAGCGAGAAAGCAAGGCACAATGTTCTCCTCTGGCCTCCACATGAACACACATGTGCACATACATCAAAAATACACAGAAAATAGACAAAAGCCCTTATTTTTAAGAAAAATAATTGACAACTAAACAAAAATAATGCATTTATAAAGTATATAAAACATGAGAGAAACAGCACCAAATCAAGGGAGGGAGCGGGAGCATAGTGTTACTGTGTTTATATTCCTTCTATTGGTACAATATTGTTACCACAGAACTACAAGCTAGAGATGGAAATGATAACTCTTACAGTAAATGCTACACTAACAAGAAAAAGAGTTGTGATTGATAAAACAGTAGGGGAAAATAGAACCCTAGTTGAGCGCTTGTCTTGCGTGCACAAAGCCCTGGGTTCAGATGTCTGTAATCCCTACAGATGGCAGGTAGGGCAGGAGGATCAGAAAGTTCAAGGTCATCCTCAGCTAAATAGGAAGTTTAAAGCCAGTCTGCGCTACGTAAGACCATGTCTTAAAAAAAAAAAAAAAAAAAAAGGTGACGAAGGATGAAGAAAGAAAAAGATACGAAAAATTATGGGGAAATCGAAGGTAAATATTAAGATGGTAAATTTAATCCCAGCACTCAGGAGGCAAAGGCAGATGGACCTCTGTGAGTTCAAGGCCAACCTGGTCTACAGACTGAGTTCCAGGACAGCCAGGGCTGCATAGTGAGACCCTGTCTCAAACACTCACACACAGAGACACATACACTCAAATGGCTAGGGAGATGACTCAGCAGGTAAAAGTTCTTGCTACCAAGCCTGACCACATGAGTCTGATACCTGGGGGCCTACCTGGTGCATATAGAGAATAAATCCCTGAAAGTTGTCCTCTGACCTCCACACTGGAACTTGAACTCTACCAGCATGCGTGCGTGCGTGCATGCGTGCATGCACATGTACATGCACGCACACATGCAGACACACACATACACATACACAGAGAATATTTTTTTAAATAGGAGAAAAGAAAAAGGGAAGTCAGAACAAAGTTCAAGACAAAGACTACCTGCTGTCAAGGCTCAGGAGCCTTAGAAAGCTACACAAGATGCTTTCTTTTTTCCATTGTACAGTATTGGCTTCTTTGTCAAAAATTATATGTTCATAGGTGTGCGGATTAACGTCAGGGTCTTCAATTTAATCCCATTGGTCCACATGTCGGTTTTCATGCCAGTACCAAGCTGTTTTTATTACTGTAGCTCTATAGTAGAGCTTGAGGTCAGGGATCGTGATGCCTCCAGAGGTTGTTTTATTGTACAGGATTCTTTTGACTATCCTGGGTTTTTTGTTTTTCCATATGAAGTTGAGTATTGTTTTTTCCAGGTCTGTGAAGAATTGTGTTGGTATTTTGATGGGGATTGCATTGAATCTGTAGATTGCTTTTGGTAAGATTGCCATTTTTACTATGTTAATCCTGCCTATCCATGAGCATGGGAGATCTTTCCATCTTTTTCTGACATCTTCTTCAATTTCTTTTTTCAGGGACTTAAAGTTCTTGTCATATGGGTCCTTCACTTGCTTAGTTAGAGTTACCCCAAGGTACTTTATATCATTTGTGGCTATTGTAAAGGGTGATGTATCTCTGATTTCCTTCTCAGCCTGTTTGTCAATTGTATATAGGAGGGATACTGGTTTTTTTGAGTTGATCTTGTATCCTACTATGTTGCTGAAGGTGTTTATAAGCTGTATGAGTTCCTTGGTTGAACTTTGGGGGTCACTCATGTATAATAACATGTCATCTGCAAATAGTGAAAGCTTGACTTCTTCCTTTCCAATTTGTATCCCCTTAATCTCCTTATGTTGTCTTACTGCTCTGGCTAGAACTTCAAGTACTATATTGAATAAGTATGGGGAGAGCGGACAGCCTTGCCTTGTTCCTGATTTTAGTGGAATCGCTTTGAGTTTCTCTCCATTTAATTTGATGTTGACTGTTGGCTTGCTATAAATTGCCTTTATTATGTTTAGGTTTGTTCCCTGTATTCCTGGTCTCTCCAGGACCTTTATCACGAAGGGGGTGTTAGCAATGGTCGAGAGAAAGCCCGAACTGATCTACTCTGGTGATTGGATGGCCAAACACCCTAACTATGGTGCTAGAACTCTCATCCAATGACTGATGGAAGCGGATTCAGAGATCCATGGCCACGCCCCAGGTGGAGCTACGGGAGTCCAATTGTCGAGAAAGAGGAGGGATTGTATGATTGAGAATTGTTGAGACCATGATTGGAAAAAGCACAGGGACAAATAGCCAAACTAGTGGAAACACATGAACTATGAACCAATAACTAAGGAGCCCCCAATTGGATCAGGCCCTCTGGATAAGTGAGACAGTTGATTAACTTGAACGGTTTGGGAGACCCCCAGGCAGTGGGACCAGGACCTGTCCTTAGTGCATGAGCTGGCTGCTTGGAACCTGGGGATTATGCAGGGACACTTTGCTCAGCCTGGGCGAAGGAAGGAGGGGACTGGACCTGCCTGGACTGAATCTATCAGGCTGAGCTGAATCCCCAGGGGAGTCCTTGCCCTGGAGGAGATGGGAATGGGGGGTGGACTGGGAGAGGGGGGCTGGAGAAGGGAGGACAGGGGAATCCGTGGCTGATATGTAAAATTAAATTAAATTATAAAATAATTTTTTTAAAAAAAGAAAGCTACACAAGACGGACAGACAAATCATGAGACAAAGCAGAGCCCCCAAAACAACCAGACATCCAGACAACTGCTTCCCAACAAGGGGGTAAGGGTGATTCAGTGAGGAAAGGAAGGGAGGGAGGGAAGCAAAAAGGGAGGGGAGGGAGGGAGGGATTTCCAAAGATACTGAAGCACATGACCCTATATAGAAAGAGGAGCCATAGATCAAGTGATCAGCTGGAGCATACCAAATGTAGAAGCCCTGCTTTTAACAGGGTGTGTCCACAAGACTGGAGATGGTGACATATAGGTACCAGAAGAGCATCATGCATCTCAACAACTTACGTTCAGTAGTGAGAAAGTACACCTAGTAAGGACACAACAGCTCTGAACAGACACTTAAGCCAAGTGAGTAAATGAAAACTAAATACCTGAGCTCACTCCCAACATCAGTCAGCTGGGTGCAGCAGCACAAGCCTGTGATCCCAGTGTCAGAGGATGAAGCAGGAAGATTGTGAGTTCTAGGACAGCCTCGACTACATAGGAGTAGACTACATAGACCTCAGGAGATGGCACTGCATGCCTATCAGAATGATTAGAGTGTAAAGATTGGACAGGCAAGTCTCAAAAAAATACAAATGGTCAGTAAATGTATGGGTGACCCGCCCCACAGGTCCAGTTATTCATGGGTTTCGAACCGGGAAACACCTGAAAAAGCCATGGGGGGAGAAGGGAAGGGAGCCAAGCACAAATGAGACACTGAGTCAACCTGAGTCGTGTCAAGGCTCTGTTTATTAAGTGAACTGTTAATACTTTTATAGAGGACTTTAAGCGGGGAGGGGGAGCAGAGAGGGGAGTGGAAATTTTTCAGGAGAAGTCAGAGTGATCGGGGGAGGTGAAGTCTCTTTGGTTCCCAGGCTCTGCAGCTGGCTGATTACTGTTCAAGGCTATATCTAAAAAATATACTTCTTAGTTAGACCAAGGTCGTTCTGCCTCTGCAGGACGTGCAGTTTGGCCAAGGGCATCTGGTTTTGCCAGACTCCAAACTCCAAGCAGAAATACATAACAATCTTAAGTCAGACCGTCCTGGGTCAGTCTCTAACAAATCCCCCCTCTCTTATAAAAAAAAAAAAATAGACCACGTTTGTACGATCGAGTTTTGAGAGATCTGGGTCTGTAGGGATGGCTTCTGGCTTGGAGGATTACAGGGGCCCCGCCCCTCTAAGCTTATGACAAGAGAGGTCCGGGAGGCGATGTCTCCCCAGATTCAAGCATCTCAGGCGTCCCCATGATGCGGGAATCAGCGGACCGTGCCGTTTTTTGAGGGAATGGAGATTGCTGAGCATTGAGCTGTTACTGCACAACCATTATGCAACGGGGCATGCAATCCAGACTCTCGGGTTGCAAGGGCACCCATGTCCCCAGTCTGTGCAGTCACAGCTGCACTCCAGCCACGCCTGGAGCTTTCCCTCACACAGGGGCTGCCTCACCCGAGCCGAGGGGTCTGTGTGGGGCATCTCCATAGTGGTCCTAATAAGGCCAGGTGTTAGAGACAGCTGTATCACTTTTCCTGAGTTATCAAAACTTCGTGAATTCAGATACCTGGCACAGCAGCCTTCAGGATTTACAATTAGATAAGACCTCCTGAAACATGTATTAATCAACCCATGACAGAGGCCTGGTACCAGCCAGACTCTGGGATTTATGACTAGATAAACCTTCTAAACAGATGCTAATCAGCTAGCTGATTGGCCTGGGATCAAGGTGACCTCACCCTGACCCCCTTAGGAATGTCCACTCTTCTCTCCTCGCTCTCTCTGCTCCCCTCCCCGCCTGAAAACTGCCTATAAAGCTTCAGCATCATTTTCAATAAACGGAGCCTTGACACGCGCCTCAGACTGACTCTTGTCATTCATTATATGTGCTTGGCTCCTTCCCTTCTCTCGCCATGATTCTTTCAGGTGTTTCCTGGCTAGAGACCCACTGAATAACTGGACCCTGCTGTGCGGGGACACAAGTGGCGCCCAACGTGGGGCTCGAGGCACAATGATTCACCGGACTGCAGACGAAAGAAGGTCCGGACTCATATATTCTGGTAGCGGCCCGGACTGCATCACTCGTGCAACTCGGGTACTGTGAGGTAAGACTTGTCGTCTATCAATCATGGGAAAGGTATTGTCTAAAAAAGCTCTCTTTATCAGAGAGATAAAAAGTATTTAAGGGAGAAGGGAGTAAGAGTTAAAAAGAAAGATTTGTTAAAAAATTTTTTTGTTTTGTGGAGGAAAAATGTCCCTGACGTACTGGGCATTCACCCTCTGACTTGAAATAAAGTGAAAAAAGAGATTAAAGACGGGAAAAATGTCCCTGATGCCTTTTTAAGTTTATGGTGTGATTACAGACATTTTAAAACGAGCTCGATCTATGTTTTATGTTGTTATGTTCTTGTCTTTTGTTTGGGTGATCTGGCATCTGTATTCTGTGCCTGCATGAGGTGCGCGGGCAAATCCGGGACCTGTGGGGGGGGGGGCAGACATGCCCCCGAAGTCCCCAGGTTCCCCCCTCTGGAGGTTTTCTCCGGAGTAGTCTGGAGGAAGGAGGTGGACAAAGTGTCTCTCCTTCCCGGTGGAGAGTGAGGGTGCATGCAGTTCGTGGCCCCTCCCATCTGAATCTGTACTTTCGGGTTTTGTAGCCAGATCACCACCTCGCGCGTGGATTGTCTGTGTGTCTGTTTTTGTCCTCTTTATGTGTTTTTGGAGTCCTCTACCTCCCTGTCTCTCCATATGGGGCAACAACTAACTACCCCCTTAAGTTTGACTTTAGATAACTGAAGAGATACGCTCGCCTGGGCTTACAACGCTTTTCTGAATGTCAAGATCGTTTCCCGCTTCCTCCCTTTACCCGCTAAAGGAAAAGAAACCCTGGTCCTTCCAGAGGACCAGGAAACTAAGCTGCCTTTGTTCATCTCTGCGGCCCCTCCCCATTTTGTTCTCCACTGCAGCTTCGGAGGGACTCGGGCTCCCGGCGGGCGGGAGCTAAAACCTGGTCTGGATCT
Source organism: Peromyscus attwateri (assembly GCA_902168425.1). Classification (NCBI taxonomy): domain Eukaryota; kingdom Metazoa; phylum Chordata; class Mammalia; order Rodentia; family Cricetidae; genus Peromyscus; species Peromyscus attwateri. Next base: position 75,866 of record CABHPP010118444.1, read on the forward strand.
GGCTTCAAGAATGGAATGTCACTCCCTATATGAGTCTGTGGTACAATGCTGGTACAAATCTAGATTTCTAGATCACTGAGAGGAATCACAAAAAAAGATTTTGATATAAAAGGTTATAAACTTTTGTTATGGTTTCTTATACCTGCAAATACTGAATTTGAAAGTTAATTCTGGTTGGTTTTCCTCTTAAAAATGGCTTATGATTCTGCAAATTGCTTATGTGTATGAACAGGTATATGACTTAAAAATGTAAGCAAGCTTTAAATGTATGTATGTATGTATGTATGTATGTATGTATGTATGTGTGTGTGTATGTAAGTTGGATCCAACTGTGTGAATGTGTGCAAGTGATTATTGTTTAATAAAACGTGCTTTAAACAGCAACCACATGGCTTCCTCCGTCTTGGCTGGTGACCTCATGGACAGCCAGCCATGTGGCTGGCAGCCATCCTTTACAAAGGTTATAAAGATCTACTCAGGTTGACACCTAAGTACTATGTCTTTACCAAGTGTTCAACAGCAAGTTTCTAGAAAATTTAAATAGATGGCAACATATGTTTAATAAATAAGATATTTGATAAATATTAAAGCTATACATCAATGCTTTTATACACAGAAATATACCTTGCTCTGACAGCTAAACTTTGTAATTTAAGATTTACCCATGTAAAATGATAATGATAAAGAAATCATAGGAAACAGCTGAGGTTTACAAATGTATGACAGGACTAGAGTTCCAAAAAGTGTCTGGTTACTGTAGATGTAACCGACCGCCTTATTAAATAAGAAACACAGAGCCAATGTAAAGGTGAAAGCCCAAGAGGTCAGAGCTAGAAGCCTTACCCGCTTTCAGCCAGCTAGACTCTCCCGCCAAGAGACTTCTCCGAAAAGGGAGTTTCTTCCTGTGCGGTTGTCTTATAAGGAGTCCTGTTTCTTCCTTCTCATTGGTTATAAACTAACTACGTGGCTGTCTCGTCACAGTCTCTCTGTACAGACCTCCCAAGTTTTCTATGGTTGGTATTGAGATTAAGGGCGTGTGTCTCCAATGCTGGCTGTATCCTTGAACACACAGAGATCTACCTAGCTCTGCTTACCAAGTGCTGGGATTAAAGGCGTGCACCACCACCGCCCTGGCTTTCACTATGGCTTGCTAATAGCTCTGACCCCTAAGCAACTTTATTTATTAACATACAAATAAAATCACATTTCAGTACAAATAGAATACCACTATATCTCCCCTCTTCTAATTTAATAAAAAGAAAAAAAAAAAAGGAAAGTTGTAACTAATATAAGAAAAACTATATACAAAAGTACAATAACTATATACAATATATACAAGTGATGAATACCTAAACAATGTCTAGTCCATTTGTATTTGACAAATTCAGAGAAAATAATTTCATTACTTATCCTATTTTGGTAAGTTCAAAATGTACCTAATTCCTTTCTATCCTAACTAATCTTCAACTATAATTAATTAATCTTCAGCTATGACTAATTAAACTTCGACTATAACTAACTAATCTTCAACTCCCTCAGAGACCCAAGAAGGAAATAATATTACCTAACAAAAATAAAAACAGGAAGTGCATGCAAGCAGCTTCCAAAAAAATTGTGAGTTGACAGAAACAGCCAGCCGCCTGGACAGTCACCTGAGGTTTCTCCGCAGTGTTGGGGCATCATCTTCAGCCTATAGGCTTAGCGTATCTGACAGACTCATTTATGAAGTAGGATGTACACAAGTTCAACAGTTCAACCTCACCTTGGGTGAGAGCAGTCCATGTACCAGAAATACCTGAATTCCACTAGTGTCATGTCCTGATTCAGGATTTTAAATTCTGGAAATTGTTGATGGTTTTTTAATCCAGCTGTCCATTCTTCTTGACCGTGTATGTGTGGCTTCATCTCAGCATCCCGTTCTTCTCCACATCCCTCTATTAAATGCCAGTCTGCTATTGAGAGGTGTGAGCTTAGTTACTCTTCAAGAATAACTGTTTCAGCTGCTGTTCCATTGCACATCAGAAGCCATCGGCCCACTGCCTGTTCAGCTGCCTTCGAAGGAAAGGGCACTGTACCTTTTCCGGATTGCAAAGGCCACTTCAGGGATGGTGCCATATTGTCCTGGCCTCAGGAGATGCCTTTTGATAAAGCCACAACCACACTTGTTTTGGCAAGAATCGGTAGTCCTTTGTTTCATTTCTGTCTGTCCATTTTGTCCTGTTGTCAGCAGTAGATTCGAGGATACTTTGTTGTCCAGTGGCTAACATTTGCCACAATGAAAGTTAACTCCATATGCAGTTTCTTCAATGCCCATATTCTCTCTGAAGTAGATTGGTACTGCCAGGAGCCGACATGTCTCATAGTCATAACAAAAAAGAAAAATTTTCTAAGTTATTAAAACATTTTAAATGCCATATTCTGTAGATCTCTGAAGGGTTTGAAGATGACCTGTCTATCTAATATATATCTGCTCAATCTTAAAAATATACCTAATATGACTACAAGTTCTATTGTAACGTCTAACTGCTAACTTTCATTTCTTTATATCCTAATAGTTGGTAATAACATTCAAGAATCAACAATTTGCATTACATTGTTAAATGAGCGGTATAAGTATAATTAGAAATATACATATAGCATTTCCTAACAATATCAATTTCAATATATATAATTTGTATACAATATAAAACAATCCAATCCAATGTAAAGTATTTAAAACTAGTAATTGTCTTTTTCTTTTTCTTTCTTTCTTTCTTTTTTTTTTTTAAACAAGAACCTTAAATCTAACCTCCTTCACTTAGCCCTTTTCCTAACCCTTGATAACCAGTTGTAACTAACCCCTCTAAACAATGAGAATTATCCCAGACCCAAAACCCATTAAAAGACCAAAAAACCACCCGTCCCACACCACCTCTTTGGGAACGTGGGCGTCGTAATCTTAAAATTGCTTCCTGCTGGGTATGGGCGAAGGTATCTTTATTCTGAAAAGAAAAATTTTAGGTTAATTGTCAAATTCTAGGAAAGGTAACTATATCCTTCATTATCCAGTCTGTGTATAATACCAAAGTTCAGGATTTATCTCAAGTCCTTATTCAAGTAGTCTTTGAGACTGGATCATCTCAGTCAGCCCTCTCAAATTGTTCTGAGCACTTTGCAGTTCAAAGCTGATCTGTAGATGATGTTTGTCAGCTTAGTGATGTTATTATTGTCCACGTGGAATTGTTGTTGTTGTGGGATTGTTGTTGTTGTGGGGCCCCATCTTCTTCCCGGAGACTTCAGTTGATGTTAGGCCTGGCCGTGATTTCCTGCAGAAAACTGATAAGAGACTCGAACACAAAGACATATATGCAGCTAATTGAAGCCTTTTTTTTTTTCTAGAATTAGTTAGTACTCTATATGACCATTCATATCTTAACAGTTTAAAATGTATATATATCTATATATATATATTAATCTTGTAAACTTTGATATAAAATTCATACTTTAAGAAAAGTTTAAAGAATCAGAATAGAATCAAAGATTGAGATTAGTAATAGAAAAGTCCCTTACTTAATTTGGTTTTTTTATTTTTTCTGTCCCATAGCAGAAGATGGCTCTTCTTCTGGCATGATACAGGGAGTTTGCATTTTCCTTTTAACAACATGCTTGAATTTAAAGAAGGAGACAGCCATTCTCCAACTCTAAAGTCAGCTTTAAATTTTAATTGAACTGGGACTATTAGAAGATCAATAGTGTTAAATCTTTAGAGGAGAACAGAAACAAACATTTAGGAAGACTTAAAATTTTTTAGATGATATACCAATAGGCCATTTTACTATGTTTCCTGGGATAGATGGTTTTTCCCTTTTCTTCAGTTGTCTCATTTGTCCAACGTTCTTCAAATTCCTTAGGCTTCATTCTCCTAAAAGACAAAAACAGAAACCTTTCCCCAAGACTAATTTTGGGGATGTTCCTTTTTGGCAAGTTATTATCTGATGAAATGAAAAAGCATGTGTTAATGGTGTAGGTTAGTTTAAATTGGATGTTCATGCTGGTTGATGAACTACCACCTCCTCTAATTAAGAGGTTTCTTGTTCAAATCGAACCTTTATCAATTTTGATGGTACCCACAGTTTATCTTCTCCTGTAGAAACAAAAGCAAAACCTCGTCCCCAACGTAGCACATACCCTGGTTTCCATTCCGAGGTCAGCACATCCTTAAAGTATATAGGCTGATTTAATTCTGTAGTTTTTTCTATTATCCAATGTCTCTCTGCAGCTGTTGTTCCTTTCTCATTGGCATTGAGAAAATTCAAAGTTAATAGAGCATTATGCAGTCTATTTCTGGGGGTTTTTGTTACCCCTTTCTGTTTGTTTAGCATATCCTTTAGAGTTCTGTTTGATCTTTCTATAACTGCTTGACCTGTAGGATTATGTGGTATTCCTGTAATATGCTTTATATCATAATAAGCAAAAAACTGCTTCATTTTAACAGAGACGTATGATGGAGCATTGTCAGTTTTGATTTGTGCAGGTATACCCATGATGGCCATAACTTCTAGCAAATGAGTGATGACAGAATCAGCTTTTTCAGAACTCAAAGCAGTTGCCCACTGAAATCCTGAATAAGTATCGATTGTATGGTGTACATATTTCAATTTTCCAAATTCTGCAAAGTGAAACACATCCATTTGCCAGATTTCATTCCTCTGAGTACCCTTTGGGTTACATCCTGCTGGTAATGGCGTTTGATTGTAGAAGGAACAAGTAGGACATTTCTTTACTATTTCTTTGGCTTGTTGCCAGGTTATGGAAAAATCCTTTTTTAAACCTTTACTATTAACATGATGTTTTTAATGAAATTCTGAGGCCTCCAGCACATTTCCTATCAATAATTTATCAATCTCATCGTTACCTTGTGCTAGAGGGCCTGGCAGACCAGTATGAGATCGAATGTGAGTTATATATAAAGGATGACTCCTTTTCCTGATGGTATCTTGTAGTTGAATAAATAGTGAAGTTAATTCTGAAGCATCAGGGATAAATTCCGCAGTCTCAATATGTAATACCACTCTTTCAGCATACTGAGAGTCAGTTACTATGTTGAGAGGTTCTGAAAAATCCATTAATACCAACAGAATAGCATACAATTCTGATTTTTGAACTGAATTATAAGGACTTTGAACCACTTTACTCAAATTTTCTGATTTGTAACCTGCTTTTCCTTGTTTGTTGGCATCTGTATAAAATGTACGAACTCCAGATATGGGTTTTTCACGTACAATTCGAGGCAAGATCCAATCAGCTCTCTTTATAAGTTCAATTCTATCGCTTTTGGGATATTTGCTGTTAATTTCTCCCAAAAAATTACTGCAAGCTCTTTGCCAAGGTTCACTTTCTGTCCATAATTTTTCAATGTCCTCCTTAGTTAAAGGTACAACAATTTCTGCTGGGTCTATTCCTGCTAATTGACGAAGTCTCAATTTTCCTTTCCAAATCAAGTCAGAGATCTTTTCCACATAAGTTTTTAATTTTTTATTTGGTTTATTTGGTAAAAATATCCATTCCAATATAATATCTTCCCTCTGCATTAATATTCCTGTAGGAGAATGCCTAGAAGGTAAAATAACCAAAATGCAATCCAGCTTCGGATCAATACGATCCACGTGTCCTTCATGTACTTTCTTTTCTACCAAAGCCAATTCTTTCTCAGCTTCAGGTGATAATTCTCTTGGACTATTTAAGTCCTTGTCACCTTCTAAGGTTTTGAACAAATTATTCAGTTCATCATTTTTTACTCCAACAATAGTTCGTAGATGAGAAATGTCTCCAAATAATCTTTGAAAGTCATTAAGAGTCTGTAGTCTATCTCTCCTAATTTGCACCTTTTGAGGTCTAATTTTTTGTAGCTCTATTTTATATCCTAAATAATTAATAGAATCTCCTCTTTGTATCTTTTCAGGAGCAATTTGTAATCCCCAGCAAGGCAAAATTTTCTTTACTTCTTCAAACATTCTTTCTAAAGTATCTGCATTTGAGTCAGCTAGTAAAATATCATCCATATAATGATAAATTATAGATTTAGGAAA
>CABHPP010118446.1:0-33417 GCA_902168425.1 Peromyscus attwateri
CCACCACATTTTGCAGGCAGGACAGATTGTAGTCAAGTGTTTTGTGCATGACACTAGCACATAGGGGTGAAGGCTCCATGTAGGCACCAGCTCACTTCTCCATGTTCCATGCATGTGTTGTCCTCAGCAGGGGCGCCCTACTGTCAGTTTGCAGAGAGCAGCCTCTTGTCTTAGTAAAAATCTGGGTTGTCTGGGGATTTCCATGGGACCCCATGGCCAATAACGCAACTGAATACACCCTAGTCCCACCACTGGAATCCTCACCTGGCTGAAAGAGATGGTTAGTTGAGACTCCATGTCCCCCATTACTAGAACTCTTCATTAGGGTCACCCTCATAGATTCCAGGGAATTTCTACTGCACTAGGTTTCCATGCCCCCAGATGCCCCCATCTCTAATTCCAGCCTTCTCTTCCTGTACTCTCTCCCTCCATCTCAACCCCCGCCTGTGCACCTGCACCTGATCCACATGACCACCATCTCCTCTTCCAAACAGCTCCTAGTCCACCCATAAAATCTATCATATTTCACTCTCTCAGGAAGATCCATGTGTCCCCCAAGATTCCTACTCTTTACCTAGCCTCTCTGGGTCTACATAGTGTAGCTTGGTTATCATTTATTTAACAGCTAATATTCATTTATAAGTTAATAATACCATATTTGACTTTCTGGGTTTAGGTTACCTCACTCAGGATGATTTTTTTTCTAGTTCCATTGATATACCTTAAAAAAAAAAACAGCTAAGTAATACTCCATTGTATAAATGTACCACATTTTCTTTATCCATTTTTCTGTTGAGAGACATCTATGTTGTATCCAGTTTCTGGCTATTATGAATAGAGTATCAATGAACATGGTTGGACAAGTGTCCTTGTGGTAGGATGGAGCATCCTCTGGGTATGTAGCTGGGTCTTGAGGTAGATCAAATCCTAAGTTTCTGAGAAACTTAATTTCCATAGTAGCTATACAAGTTTTACACTCTAACCAGCAATGGGTGAGTGTTCCCCTAGCTCCACCTCCTAACCAGCATGAACTATCACTTGTGTTATCGATCTTAGCCATTCTGAAAGGTGTAAAATGGAATCTAAAAGTAGTTTTGATTTTCATTTCCTTGACAGCTAAGGATGGTGAACATTTCTTTAAACATTTCTCAGCCAATTGAGTTTCCTCTATAAGAATTCACTGTTTAGATCTGTACCCCATTTTAAAATTGGATTATTTGGTTTGTTGATGTCTAATTTCTTGAGTTCTTTTCTTTATATATTTTGGATACTAGTCCTCTATTGGATGTGGAGTTGGTAAAAACCTTTTTCCATTATCTAGGCTGCAGCTTTGTCCTGTTGACAGTGTCCTTTGCCTTAGAGAAGATTTTCAGTATCATGAGGTTCCATTTATTAACTGTTGATCTTAGTTCCTGAACTATTGTTGTTCTGTTCAGAACATCATCTTCTGTGCCAATAAGTTCAAGGCTATTCCCCACTTTCTCTTCTACCAGGTTCAGTGTATCTGGTTTTTTGTTTGATCCACTTGAACCTTACTTTCATCCAGAGTGATAAACACGGCTCTATTTGCATTCTTCTACATGCAGATATCCAGTGTGACCAGCACCATTTCTTGAAGATTTTTTTCCCAGTGTATATTTCTGGCCTCTTTATCAAAAGCCCACATGTTCATAAGTGTGTGGATCTATACCTGGGTCTTCAATTCAATTCCATTGATTAATATGTCTGTTTTTATGCCAATATCATGTTGTTTTAATTACTATTGCTTAGTAATACAATTAAAATATGAAATGGTGAGACCTCCAACAGTTCTTTTATTGTTGAGGATTGTTTTAGCTATCTTGGGTTTTTTTTGTTTTTCCATATAGAGAAGAGAATTATTCTTTCAAGGTCTATGTACAATTATCTTGAAATTTTGATGGGATTGCATTGAAACTGTAGATTGCAGGCTAGAGAGAAAGTTCCATGGTTGAGAGTACTGGCCACTTCTCTAGAGGACCTGTGCTCAATTCCCAGTATCCACATGGAAGCTCACAACTGTCTGTAACTCAAGTTCCAGGGCTTCTGACACCCTCATGCAGACACACATGCAGACAAAGCACCAATAAACACAAAATAAAAATAAACTGAAAAAAAAAAGAAACTGTAGATTGCTTTTGGTAGGATGGCCATTTTTACTCTATTAATCCTACTGACCCACAAGCTTAGGATATCTTTCAAATTCTGATATCTTATTCAATTTCTTTCTTTAAAGACTTGAGTTTTTATTATATAAGTCTTTCACTTGCTTGGTTAGAGAAACATGAGGTGCTGAGAAGAAAGTATATTCTTTTGGCTTTGGGTGAAATGTTCTGTAAATATTTGGTAGGTCCTTTTGTCATATAATGTCCAGCATTTCTCTCTTTAGTTTTTTCTGGATGACCGGTCCATTGGTGAGAGTTGAGTAGCAAAGACTCCCACAATCATTGTGTGAGGATGAACATGTGATTTAAGTTGTAATAGTGTTTCTTGCTCAAACATGGGTACCGTTGTGTTTAGTGCATAAATGTTAAGTATTGAAATGTCATCTTCATAGACTTTTTCCTTTGATTAGTATGAAGTGCCCTTCCCTATGTCTTTTTATTAGTTTTGGTTTGAAATCTATTTTGTTAGATATGAAAGTAGATACAGTAACTTGTTTTAGTCCATTTGCTTTAGTTTAGGTCCATTTGCTTAGAATGTCTTTTTCCAAACCTTTACCCCAAGGTAATCTCTATCCTAGATGTTGAAGTGTTTCTTAGATGCAACAGAAGAAGGAATCCTAGCATTCAATCATTTAGTCTGTGTCTTTTTATTTGCAAGTTGAGACCACTGGCATTGAGAGATATCAATGACTAATGATTGTTGATTACTGTTATTTCGTTGTTGTTGTTGTTGGTGGTGGTGGTGGTGGTGGTGATGGTGGTGGGGGTCTTGGTGGTGGTGGTGGTGGTGGTGGTGGTGGTGGTGGTAGGGTGGTATGTGTGTGTGGAGGAGGGGGTGCATGTGCTTCCCTTCTTTTGATTTGGCTGGTCTGAGTTTATTTACTCCCTGTGTTTTTGGTTGTGTAGTTAACCTCCTTAGTTTGGAGTTTTCTTCCTAGCATCTTCTGTAAGGATGGATTTGTAGATAGATAATATTTAAATTTGACTTTATCATGGAATACCTTATTTTCTCTGTCTATGGTGTTTGAAAATTTTGCTGGTATAGTAGTCTAGGCTGGCATCTGTTTATTTCTTAGAGTCTGCAGCACATCTGCCCAGGACTTTTAGAGTCTCTATTGAGGAGTTAGGTGTAATTCTAATAGGTCTGCCTTTATATGTTACTTAGACATTTTCCCTTGCAACTTTTGATATTCTTTCTTTGTTCTCTATATTTAGTATTTTGATTACTATGTGCCACAAAGACTTCCCTTTTTGGTTCAATCTGTTTGGTGTTCTGTATGCTTCTTGTATATTTTTAGGCATCTCCTTCTTTAGGTTAGGGAAATTTTCTTCTATGGTTTTATTGAAAACATTTTCTGGGCCATTGAGCTAGGATTCTTCTCCTTCCTCTATCTGTAATATGTTTGGTCTTTTCATAGTGTCCCATATATCCTGGATTTTTGGTGTCAGGAACTTTTTAGATTTCACGTTTTCTTTGACCGATGTATCCATTTCTTCTATTGTGTCTTCAACACCTGAGATTCTTTCTTCTATCTTTGTAGTCTGTGGTTAAAACTTGCCTCTGTAGTTGCTATTTGATTTCCTAAATCTTTCATTCCAGAATTCCCTCATTGTGTGTGTGTGTGTGTGTGTGTGTATTAATGATTTATTTATTTTTATTTTATGTGCATTGGTGTTTTGCCTGCATGTACATCTGTGTGAGGTGTCAAATCACTTGGAGCTGGATTGCAGACAGTTGCAAGTTGCCATGTGGGTGTTGGGAAGTGAACTGAGGTCCTCTGGAAGAGCAGCCAGTGCTCTTAACTATCTCTCCAGTCCCCAATTTTGTGTTTTCTTTATTGCTTCTATTTCCATTTTAAGGTCTTGAACAATTTTATTCGTTTCCTTCAGCTCTGTATGTGTGTGTGTGTGTGTGTGTGTGTGTGTGTGTGTGTGTGTGTGTGCTTAAGGACATCTATCATCTTCATGTAGTTGGTTTTGAGGTCTTTTTGTTGTTTTTCATCTATGTTGGAATATTCAGGGCCTGTTGTGGTAGGACAGTTGTGCTCTGGTGGAGACATGTTTCCCTGGCTGTTTTGATTTTGTTTTCATACTGGCGTCTTCTGGGTTTGGGATGCTTATATGTCTAGGTGCTGATTTATGAATTTTCCTTTGTTGGGTGAGTATGTTGTTCCTTGATTTCTGTTTGCTCTCTGGATTTTTGGAGATTGTGATAACTGTGTGTTGCCTGTTTTCCTGGACTGTTCAGTTGGTGTGTTCACAGGGAATGCCTGCTGGTGTTTGGAGGCTGGGATACTGGAATGAGTTTGGGGAAAGAATGTTGGAGGAGAAGTTCTTTGAGACACATCAGGGATGGGGTCAGAGAGGGAAGGGAGACCACAGCAGATTTCCAGCTACAGAGCTGGGGATGAGACTGGGGAATTGGATCTCAGTAGCAACAGAAGAGGCAATGGGTCTGCCTTCAGCCTTCTTGTTGACCTGGGAAGAGCTACCCTGAGGTTAGCAGTGGCTGTCTGCTAGATTTTGGGTCTGTGACAAAGCAACAAGTGTAGGAAGGGAGGCTAGAAGGGGATGGGTTTTAAGAACCATAGGAGTTGTGGGCAGGGGTGAGGGAAGGCTGCCTCTGGTGTTCCGTTATAGTACTAGGGACAAGCGTGAAGGAACAGAGAGGAAGGAGATGGTCTGTGGGCAACCTACCTGATTTCCTGATAGGTACAGCCTGTGGTTTAGCAGGGTGTTTCTACTGGATTTGAGGGCTGGGATACAGCAATGAGTGTGGGGAGGAAGGCTAGGAGGGGAAGGGCTGTAGGGTCCACAAGAGATGTGGGGTGGGGGAGGGAAAGCTGTGGCCAATGTTCTGTTACAATGCTAGGGACAAGACTGTGGGATTGGGTCTGCAGGAACAGAGAGAGCACATTATGGTTTTTTACCAAACAACCATGTTGGAAGAAAATACAAGTGAGTCTTAGCTACTACTGTGGTTCCTGCAGATGCTTCTTCCATTTCAACCAATGGCTTTTAAGTGCTAAATGTTCCTAAAATTCTTTTGCCCTCTAGAACAGCAGTAATTCCATCTATATCACTGTTTCACTTTTAAAGCAGGCCTGTGGATTTCAAAATCCAGGTCAAATTGTTCTGTGTTCAAAGCATCAAACCTATCTCTCTAATAATATTATGTTTTAGGACACTCTTATCTAGCTATATACATAATGATCACAGATTCTGTATATTTAATAATACAAGGCCAAATTTTTATCTTGCATTACTAACACTTTAAAAAAATAAAAAGTGTGGAATTATTTTGAAGGAATATGGCAAGGTGAGCAGACAGAATAGAGATTTATTTAGATATGAGACCCTTAAGAAATGACAGAAAGAAATTGATCATATCATAGCTGGTATATTGATAAACATAATTTAAATGCTTTGACATTATTAATGATCATATATTGAGAAGAAACAATTATTTTTGAGCTAGAAAAACATAATTTTCCTACTAAGGAAATTTTAAAACCATATTTCTTACCATTTTAAAGAATTATGCCATGAACCTAATACCAAAATCTGATTTTAAAATGACTGCTTGCTATGCATTATGTCCCACTGAATGTAAAGTAGCCGACATAGTAGACTTTTGCATCCTAAGAGGTAAACTGTAATACTTTTGGAGTCTGTATGTGTTGGTTTGAATGAGAATGGTCCCCATAGGCTCATATGTTTGAAGGCTTCGTCCACAGTTGATGGAACTATTTGGAAAGGATCATGAGGCGTGGCCATGTTGAAGGAGATGTGTCACAGGGTTGGGGTGTGTGTGTTGGGGGAGGCAGGTTGAGGTTTCAAAAACCCAGGCTATTCTCAGCGCCCTCCCCCCCTCTGCTTCATGCCTATGAATCAGATGTAAACTCTTAGCTACTGCTCCAACATGGTACCTACCTGCCTGCTGCCATGTTCCCCACCATGATGATTAAGGACTCACCCTCTGAAACTAGAAGCAAGCCCTCAAAGAAATGCTTTCTTTTCTAAGTTGCCTCTGTCATGTTGTCTCTTCAAAAGCAATAGAAAAGTAAGACACTGCAAAATTAATCAGCAAGTATTCTCCAAATGTTCTGTTGGTTACTTTTCCTCAGGTTGGCCTTTAAAACCAAAGTAGACAGCATGTATGAAGCATCTGCCTTCTATGATCTGGGCATTATCTCCTTGGCTAGCTTTTAGGACTTCATGGAACTGAGGCTGCTGCTTGTGTGCTTTATCTTAAAGAAGCCTAGAAACCTCCAATCTCTGCTTTAGGATCTATCAGTTTAAAATAAAAATTACCATCATTTTCATTTGATTTATGTATGTGAGAATGTATGTGTGTGTGTGTGTGTGTGTGTGTGTGTGTGTGTGTGTGTGTGTCTGTCTGTCTGTGTGTCTGTGTATGTGCGTGTGTGAGCAGGTGCCTACAGAGGCCAGAGAGGGTGCCAGATCTAAACCTGGAGACACAGCTAGCTGTGAGCTGCTCAACATGGGAACTTAACTCAGGTTTTCTGGAAGAAGAGCAAGTGCCATCTCTCAAGCCCCATTACCGTTATCTTTATTATTTTCTCAGGTCATGCTACTTTTGCTACAAACTGAGACAAAAAGGAAATAGCTCTGGGTTGATTTGTAGGTCACTTTCAAACCACGTAAATGTACCATTACTTTCTAAGCTTTCCCTTGTAGAAAATATATTACTATGTGCCAGTCCCTTATATTTCTGAGTTTTCCTTAATATATGAGTTTTCATTTTAAAGTGATTTTTGTATTGAATTGCAGGGGGGAAATGATCTTTACACTGTGTAAAAGTGGGATTCAGACTCCTTTGAACCATTCTGAGCCGACAAGGTTACTTTGCCTAGAAATCTCTTGAAGACCCTGGGATCTCACCGAGGTTGACTTTCCCAGGACTCCACTCTCTCCAGTTACATTTGATCATCCCAGCCTAAAGAACAGTGGTGACCCAGGCTGACATCAGCCAGGCACAAGAAAGCCATCTCTTAAATCTGAATTTAAAAAAAAAAAAATGGTACTCAGACTGTTGCAATTCAGATTCATAATATCTAATTCAATCTGCACTTACAAAAATGTGTGATGTTCAGGACACTTGAACATGGCCTCAAGGAATTCCACAAGTCAAAATATGGCAGCATCTCAGAGGAACCAAGGTGTCATGTCCTTTCTTTTTTGTCTGTAGAAAAAGGAGCTGGGAAAGTTACACTTAATTTTGGTTTTGAGAGTTGCAAGTTAGGTCTTCATGGATCTTCATGGCCATGAGAGGAAGTACAGAAGATTAAAACCTTGTAACAGCAGCACACCTTTTATGTTATCTAGAGTGAGAATTTTAGGACCTTTACTGTAGTCTTACTTGTTACACTTATTACACTGTGCTACTGCTGTTAATCTCTACTTAGAAACTGAAACACGTCTTTCCCTTTGTGGTTTGTTTTGCTTTGTTTTTGTTTTTTTAACTTGCAGAACCTGCAAAGACGGTAAAACTAAAATGTAGGCACTATACTAGAAATTACTGTGTATTTGTGGTTCTGGTTAGGGATTGTGATGGCTGGGCTTGGCATTCCAAGTTGTTGATGGGAAACCAGAGAATGCTCATTCTTTCAGGTTCTCCAAAAGAACTTTGTTTGTCTCAAGCACATTCCCAGAACTTTAAGCACACCCATCCTGACACTTAAAGGTAAATGTTGATGGATTCTGCAGTAAGTAGCTCAGGGATACTTCCTAAATTCAATTATCTGTGTTCCATGAAACCATACTGGAGTATAAGGATAAAGGGAAAAATAAATTGTAGGTCTTTATACACTTTACAATATACCTTCACATATCTTGAACCAAGTTGGGAAAACTAATAAAAGCTGAAGAAAAAAATGATGCCCATACACATTGTCAACTCTCACAGACCCTCCTGGCATGGTCCAGAGGGCTGTACTGGCTGAGAACCGCAAGCTAATTAGAAACAACTGTTCACGTTGCACAATAATGTAGGGCCATAAAGCAAACGAGCAACAGCCTGGCTTTACTTAAGTGTTTGTTATTTGGTCCTCATGAATTTTTGGAATTAGTTTGATTTTTAAATTGCATTAAAATGTTATGAATTTTGGGAGGGCCCTTACACTTATTCTCAGGTGAGCGATGCTAACCGCAGCCCAGCCTTTTCTCTTTTTAAGGCTGAATTTAGTTTTACTGTTTCTCTTTTGGATGGCAGTTCAGTGAACCAAGCCTCTGAGGCCCTTCTCAGGGACCAAGGTTAGGTAGTTAAAAAGTGAGACAACGGATGAGACGGAAGTCTGAAAACGGAACACAGACATTGCGACAGCAAACCCCTGCAACACAGCCACAGATGGGAGAGCTGACCATTGTTCCTTCATAATGTTTCTTGCAGTGTTTTTAAAATGTTTGAGCATTTCCTCAACATTTTAAAAGTTGCTATTAGTGGTGGTATAACTCATATTTTCAACACATTTTGCAGCCACTTCTCTGTGTAAAGCCCAACCGAGAGTATTAGATTCCCTATTAGAGATTTAGAAAATACGATTCTAAAAGGAAGAACAACAACAACAAAGAGGAGCTGCTGTTGGACCTCCTACCCCAGCTTCCTCTGCTCTGAGTAGCCAGCCTTACCAGAGGATGTTTCCCTTGGAATGAGTCTTGGTGCAGCTCTGTCAGTCCTGGAAAGGATGATTCATATCTAAACACATAGTCCTGAAACCCTGGCACTTGAGGGGTAAGCCGCCGTGGATTTCTCTGGGGCACTTTCTGTACAACCACTCAGAGCACCCTCTTCCAGCCGCACTTTGGCCCTCCTGTCAGAGTTCTAGAAACCCCTTGGAGATTTTGCTCAGTTGCTAGAATTTCGGTGGCCACTCTCTTTTACTGGGCTCTATGCCCTACTCTTGGCCCCTCTTTCATGGGCTTCTACTCTTATTAGAGTTTTGCCCCTCCTCTCTTCACCCTGGTAAATCTCTATCTCCAAACACCCAAAGCAGAAGCTGAATCTTACTCATCACTTGCTCACTAACTCTAAACAACTGCTAGCTATGACTCTCTCCTTGTGCATAAGTATCCATGGCTTTTCCAGCCCCTCTGCTAACACGGACATAATCAAAGGCTTTTGTAAATTAGTCCAGTCTGGTCAGAGATACAGAAAACAAAACAAAACAAAACAAAACAAAAAAACAAAAAACAAACAAAAAAAAACTAGCCTATCATATCTCAAAAACCAGACAGCAAGCATCAGAGTTATGGCCTGGCTCAGACCTGTTGTCATCTCCCTAAGAACCATTTGCTTCCAGCCCAGTTTATTCATTCAGAACACCATTCAGCATGTCACACATATGTACATAGATAGCATCCTCTTGAAATATGAATGCAGAGACAAGAACCACCAATGCAAACACACCAACTAACATGAGATGAAGAGGTCAGGGGGCTTAACTTTAAGTCTTCAGTTAGCCACGGCCACACCATTTTAAACATTTCCTCCGTTTTCATTAAATGGTGACAATTACCCCCAAACCAGCCTAAATTTCTGTCACTGTCCCTCTACTGATCCATGATTCTGGATGGCCATAAGAGATGTTCATGAATGGCCTAATGTTCTCATAACTCTTTATCACTCCTAGAAAGGGCCAATCTCAGAACCAAAGGGAAATTTGTAAGTCCTACAACACCCTTTTTCTGTCCTATAACACCCAGTTTTCCTGGTGAGCACGCTGGGGACTTCCCTCATTGCTGACCTGCTGAGTTACATTAATGAAAAGAGTGAGAGAGAGAGAGAGAGAGAGAAGGGAAGGGAGAGGGAGGGAAAGAAGGAAGAAAGAAAGAGAGGGAGAGAGAGAAAGCAAAAGAGCAAGCAGCTAGTTTATGTTCAGTCTGCCGACTTCTGAAGTGCTTCTCTTGCCTGTGGATGCCTTCAGCCAAATCTCTTCCTTTTCCAGTCACCCCCTGGCTTCCCCTGTTGTCTTGCAAGGCAGTTTTCAGCCACACTACAAACAATAACATATTTTTCCAGTGGGGAAAAGGGTTACGTAGACCAAACTGACTCCAAGCGTACCTCCCTTATACTGTGAAACTCTTGCCAAAGGCTCATAGATATTAAATATTTATTTGCCCAGATATTGAAGTTTTATAGCATCCTTTGAGGTTCTACAGGTGTTTGTCATGTGTGTCCATGAATACATTGTGCTACATGTATGTAAATTGTCTTTATGTATCATAAGGCATGTGGCCACCGTTACGACTACAGAGTTGCTATGCACTTAATTTTAAGACTTGTGCATGTCTATGGGTGCATATAGATGAGTGTGTATACATAAACATTTTAAGGTGATTTAGTTTTGTTCTATTTTTTTAGAGACAGGATCTCTCTGTAGCCTTGGCTGTTCTAGAACTTGTTCTGTAGACCAGGCTGACTTCGAATTCACAGAGATCTGCTTGCTTCTACCTCCTGAGTGCTGGGATTAAAGTTGTGTGCCACTGCCCAGTAGTGATTTAAGTTTTTAAAACTGTATGTACAGTTCTCTTTTTCAGTATATTGAAAATGATCTCCCTGTCCTGCCTCTACTCAAGATTATTAAGTATCTGGAATATAGCATTCATGTTCTCTGTTTTTCAAAAAAGATTTATTAAATTTTTATTTTAAATATGAATCCTATAAACAATTACATTACTAATTTTAAAGGATATAAAGTGTATATACTTGATTAATAAGTTAAAGAAAGAAAAATATTTTTACAGAAAAGATTTTTGTTATGTAAAAATTTATAAAGAATGACTATAGTTTAGTTCTCACTTAATTGATTATAACCCTATAAGTTAAAATTTTGTTAAATCCAAATAAAACTGGAGTCTGATTCTCTGTTTACAACAGAG
Source organism: Peromyscus attwateri (assembly GCA_902168425.1). NCBI lineage: Eukaryota > Metazoa > Chordata > Mammalia > Rodentia > Cricetidae > Peromyscus > Peromyscus attwateri. The sequence continues at coordinate 11,085 of CABHPP010118446.1, forward strand.
TTTTCTTAATATTGGTCTGTTTTTACTAACATTTATGAGGTCTTAGTAGAATTTATAAAAACTGGCTTGTAGAAACCAAGATTTTGTTTCAACCTTTTTCTATTTGGTATTTACAACCTGTGATTAGATTTCCCCAAATGCTCTTTCTGAGTTTTCCCATTGGCTATGTCACATAGTGACCATAGATCTGATTTTACCAGTCAAAAACTGAAATCTGAATTTGGTCCATTACACACAATCTCATCATGCCTAGCATCTTCAGTTCTCTAGATGAATAATCAAATAAAGAACTGTCTCTAGCAAATTGTGACTCCCTACTTCTGTGTCCCTTGAGTCCTGTGTATTTACAAGCTATTTGACATCTTGCTGTGGTTCCTTAGTGATGAAAAGGACTAATCATAGACCTGAGAAGACTACAGGAGAAGACAACAATGGGTCCTTCCGGCATCACTGTTCACCTGGACCCCTACCTTAGATCAGCATCTTGGGGGTCCCTATACTTAGACTCTTCTAGTCTGAATTAGATCATCTTTTGCCTTTGCTTTAATATTAAATATAAAACTCAATAAAAGTGAAGAGTTAAAATGTTACAGGTCCAATGCCAAAATTATCCTGAACTCAGATAGCCTTTTTAATAGCCAGTCTCTCATCTTTCGATGGATGTGACAACATCTTAGTGAGCAAAACCCAAAATCTATTTAACTGGATTAACTTTCCAGGATCATAACAAGCCTGTTAAGACCTCTTTACTCTCTGATCCTTCTCTACAACCTCCTCTAAAATAAAATCAGTTCAGATCTGAAGGACACTTGTTCTTCTGGTACCTGCTTTTTCATTAACTCTTCTTTTCCCTGTACCCCCTCAGAGCTGCCCAGGTCAAACTGGTCTACTGCTGCCTCTCTCTTCTGCTGTCTTTGCTCTTAGCAACCCTACATTCTGTTGGGGGTCTGGTGGGTCCTCATGCATTTTGCACTATGATTGGGATTCTGGTGGCCCTTCCTCTTTACTGGCATCTTTCCCCTTGCCTTAGTCACTGTTCTGTTGCTGTCAAGAGACATCTTGACCAGGGCAACTACTATAAGAGAGAGCATTTAATTGGGGGCTCCCTTGCAGTTTCAGAAGCTTAGTCCATTATCATTATGACAGGGAGCATGGCAGCAGGCATGGCAGGCATGGTGCTGGAGAAGCAGCTGAGAGCTACAACCTGCAGGCAGAGAGAGAAGGAGTCTGGGCCTGGCATGTGCATTTGAAACCTCAAAGCCCACCCCTAGTGACACATGTTCTCCAACAAGGCCACATCTCCTAATCCTTCAGATCTTATCAGATTCTGAGACTATGTGGGCTATCTTATTCAAACAACCACACCCTATTCCTCAGATTCTGGCTCCTCCTTTCCTGGGTTTCTGCCCTTATCAGAACTTTAGATCCTCAGTCCCTTCACCCTGATAAACTTTGAAGTTCCACAGGACTCCTCTTTATATCTGTGAGTTCACCTGTTTCCAAAACTAAAGCTCACATAGGCATTTGTATCCTCTCTCTCCTTTCTGGACCAACATAACTTACTAAACAACTGTTTCTTCTCCAGTGGGTACCACCACATCTTGAAGCATCAGGGATTACTCTTTGGGCTGTCACATTCTACACAGATGTAAGATTTGTTTCAGTGCACTTTGTCTGAATTTTAAAGAGAAGTAATTCATAAGAAACAACTGGCTAAATGATTTTTTTCTAGGCCCTTTCTATCTCAACTGTTTGAGATTATAAACTGTATGACGCCTGAACAATAAACCAAGAAAACTCATGTTGTGTATTTATGTCCCATGACTCCTGTAGAATCATAATTTGAGTCTGATTTACTAAAAATTTGAAACACTGCTTTTTAAGGTAAAAAGTTTCAAAATGTTCTTTTAAATCAGCAGACCCAACATTTGAGTTTTTAATTTCCTTTTCTGCTTCAAGCACATCACCCCTTGCTTGTCTTCCTAAGAAACAAGCCATCACTTTTGGTTCTCTCTGGGATACATAACACACCATCAAACCCGTGTCTCAGTACCACAATTAACATTTGGTTTTGCTCTCATAGAGTTAACTTTCCCCACTTTCCTATTTTTTTTTCAAGGAGACTAGGTGCCCTCTTCACCTTCACACATTTAGTGAGTCATTGTTAATATTGGCCTTCCAAGAAAACATTTCAAGAATGTCTTTATTCCCTAGTAAACTAGCTTAACTAGCCCTGGATCTGGACCTCGTCTGAACCCCAAATCCAACAAGATGCCTAGTGACTATAGCTCAGAGAATCATACCACATCCCTGTCCTCTTTTCTCATCAGCTTTAGGTAAGCAGTAGCACTGACCTCAGAGTGGAATCGTAGGAAACAACACAGCTCATATACCGAGACATACTGCCAGCATCAGCAACTGCTTCAAAGAGATAGAAAGGGCTTCACCGCTCCTGACTTCCACCTTTCCCTGGGAAAAGACTGTTAGGAATGGACTTTAGGAACTATTGACTGGCCCAGGGGAAATGCAGTGTCTCTGCAAAGCCCATGGAACACCAGTGCAGGACCTGATATTCGCGGTTAGCCAACATGATCTGTTCTGCTTTTACTGCCAGCACCTGTTAGTTTTGGTAGAAAAGCAACTAGAAATTAGCTCTGCTACGTGTTTTATAGAACCATCTTAGAAGAATATGAAATTATTCACTTTTTCTTTGTATGGTCTTGTTCCATTCTCTAAGAGTCATATTTGATGAAGTTTGCACTTTTTTTCTCCTGGGACAGCCCAACAAGAAACCTTAATTTCTTAAATACTGGGTATTTTGTTGTGTCTATCACAAGTTTTTATGACCCTTGATAAGAAAAGACATTTTAGAAAAGACCACAGGGACCAGAGGATGATATTGGAAATGACACTATTTCTAAAAAGGCAATTGAAGAAAACCCTGTAAAATCACTAACTTTATCATGCCTAAGTTCCCACAACACAGATAACTGGAAAAGTTTTATTTTTGTTCCAACTTCTAGACAGCCCTTTTTGCTTTCAGTAAGAAAAACTAGCTTTCTTCTTCTTTACCTATTCCCAGTAGAGCAAATCTGAACTCCATCACTGCAACCTTTCAGTTCTCAGCCTCCGGCAAAGCTGTTGATGGGAGCTCTGAGTCTGGACCCCAAATGTGGAGGGAAAATGCAAGGATGAGAATGTATACCAGGCCATGAAATTCAATGTCTTTAACCTTAGATTCACTGTCCATAATGTTCAAGTTGAGGAATAAAAAGATACCAACATTTCAGCAAAGTACTTGTTATCCTTGTAAGCTTTATTATTAATTTATTTAGAAAGATGGTTGGCAAGGATAGAGGAAAACACACCATAGGAACTTGAACTAGGGTTACAGATGCATTCTGGGTTTTATTTCAATGACATTGTGTAACATTTTGCACATGTTTTGTTTTCAGGAATTGTTTCTCAACCCTTCTTAGTCAGATTTCACTCTTGTGGATGTCATGTTGTTAGAATTCAGAATGTTATTTTGATACTCTGAAAACTGGCCTTTTGAATAAAAGCAGAACTGGCAGAATGCTGCTTAGATGAGTCTGCTACACCAATTCTTATAAATAAACTTTAATAACAAGTAATCTATTAGGTAAATCTCTACTCTTTTATGCTTAAAACTCAGAAGTGACAATCATTAAGTTTGAATTACCAAAATTTGTATCCATATAGGTTATATTTTGTTTAAACTTTAACTAGAAAAGATTGGGAGGGATGATCATTTTCAGTACCCCAAAAAGAAATTTTCCTGTGACCTTTTAGAGGGGGTTTCTAGCTACCCCAAACGTCAGCAGCTGTGTATGAATCAGTGGCAATGACTTTTCTTTCCTCCTTTCTTTATGCATTTCTTATCTCTCTATTTTCTTAAGTTTACCCAATAAACATTGCTATTTTAGAAAGATAAAAATATTTTAATCAAATATTAAATCAAATATAGAAACTAGATGTTGTTTATGACAATATTTTTCAAAGACTCTAAATGGAGGCCATATTGTTGATTTGAAGGAAATAAAGGAAACGATTAATGACCGGAAAACAAACCTAGGTAGCAAGTTTTTCACAAGGGAGTAAGGTTGTCTGGTCCAACCTTGTAGCACATTAGAAAATGCTTAAATTTAAAGAAACTACATGCACTGTAATTTTTATAAGAAAGTTGGTATAAGATCATGTTTTTATTTAATTACACTCACAGCAAAATTTATACAAGCTAAGCACCTTGTTAATAAATACTCTATTAAACTAAATGTTGATGACTGCTCTGCCATATTTATTGGCTCTCATATTATTTTGTTTATAATCCACAGTAAGAAATATGTTTTATTAGGCAACCCTGTGCATGCAAGCATAGACATGTGCACACATACACACACACGAGCACTCATATCATACACTAATACCTAGGTGTGCTGGCTAGTTTTATGTTAACTTGACAAAAGCTAGAGTCATCAGCAAGGAGCCTTAGTTGAGAAAATGCCTCCATAAGATCTGACTGTGAGGCATATTCTTAATTAGTGATCAATGGGGGAGGGCCTAACTCATTGTGGGCTGGTGGCCTTGGGTTCTAAAAGAAAGCAGGCTGGCCAAGTCACAGAGAGCAAAGCCGTAAGCAGCACCCTTCATGGTTTCTCCATCAACTCCTGACTCCAGGTTCCTGCTCTCATTACTTTTGATAATGAAGTGTTATATGGAACTGTGAGAGAAATAAGGCCTTTCTGCTGTGAGTTGCTTTGGTTATGGTGTTTAATCACAGCAATAGTAACTCTAACTAAGATACTAGGTCAAGATCAGTGCACATATCTAAGGTCTGGTGATGTAGCTCAGTGGTAGAACACTTATCTAGCACATACAAGTTTCTGGACTTGATACCTAAAAAATAAAAATCCATATTATTGTGCTATGGCACATATAAGTGAGTATGTACCATATTTATTTTTCTGGGTTTGGGTTACCTCACTCATGTTGATTTTTTTCTAGTTCCATTCATTTCTCTGCAAATTTCATGATGTCATTTTTTAAAACAAATCAGCAATACTTCATTGTGTGAATGTACCACATTTTCGTTTGTTCATTCTTCTCTTGAGGGATGTCTAGGTTGTTTCCAGTTTCTAGCTATTATGAATAGAGCAACAATGGGCATGGTTGAGCAAGTATCCTGTGGTAGAATGGAAGATCCTTTGGGTATATGTCCCAAAGTAGTATAGATAGAACTTGATGCAGATTGATTCTCAGCTCTCTGAGGAAGCACCATACTGATTTCCATAGTAGCTGTACAAGTGTGGACTCCTGGCACCAGTGGATCAGTGTTCCTCTTATTCTAAATCCTCGCCAGTATGAGCTGTCACTTGTGTTAATGATCTTATCCATTCTGAGAAGTGTAAGATGGAATGTCAGAATCATTTTGGTTTGAATTTCCCTGATGGCTAAGGATGGTGAACATTTCTTTAAGTGTTTCTTGTCCATTTGAGAGTTCTCTGTTGGGAATTCTCTGTTTAGATTGGTACCACATTTTAAATTGGATTATTTGATTTGTTGATGTCTAGTTTCTTGAGTTCTTTATATATTTTGGATATTAGTCCTCTGTCAGATGTGGAGTTGATGAAAATCTTTTCTCATTCTGTGGGTTGCAGCTTTGTCTGATTACCGGTGTCCTTTGCGTTTCCAGAAGCTTTTCAGTTTTATGAGATGCCATTTATTGACTAATGATCCTAGGGCCTGCACTATGGGTATTCTGTTCAGGAAGTCTTATTCTGTGCCAGTGAATTCAAGGATACTACCCACTTTTGCTTCTATCAAGTTCATTGTGTCTGGTTTTATGTTGAGGTCTTTGATCCACTTGGGTTTGAGTTTTGTACAGGGTGATGACCATAGATCTATTTGCATTCTTCTCCATGCAGATATCCACTTTAACCAGCACCATTTGTCGAAGGTGCTGCCTTTTTTTCCAGCGTATATTTCTGGTTCCTTTATCAAAAATCAGGTGTCCATAGGTGTATGGATTTATGTCTGGGTCTTCCATTGAACATCATTTCTGCTTTTGTGCCAATAACATGTAGCTTTTATTCTATAGCTCTGTAGTACAACTTAAAATATGAGAGGTGAGCCCTCCAGAGGTTCTTTTATTGTTCAGGATTATTTTGCCTATCCTGGGATTTTTTTTCTGTATGAAATTGATAATTGTCCTTTCAAGGTCTGTGAAGAATTGTGCTGTAATTTTGATGGGGATCACATTGAATCTGTAGATTACTTTTGGTAGGATGGCCATTTTACTATGTTAATCTTACTGATCCATGAGCATGGGAGATCTTTCCATCTTCTGATATCGTCTTCAATTACTTTTTTCAAAGACTTGAAGTTTTTACACACAAGTCTTTCATTTGCTTGGTTAGAGTTACCCCAAGATATTTCATATTATTTGAGACTATTGTAAAGGATGTTGTTTCCCTGATTTCTTTCTTTCTCAGTCTGTTGATCCTTTGTATATAGAAGGACTACTGTTTTGTTTTGTTTTGTTTTTAAAGATAATTTTGTATCCAGTCACTTCACTAAAGGTGTTTACCAGCTATAATAATTCTCTGGTAGAATTTTTAGGGTCATTTTTTCATACTATGATAATCGTGTACAATAGTAATACTTTGACTTCTCCCTTTCCAATTTGTATTCCTTTGATCTCCTTGAGTTGTCTTATTGCTCTAGCTAATACTTGAAGTGCTATATTGAATAAATATGGAGACAATGGACAGTCTTGTCTTCTTTCTGATTTTAGTGGACTTGCTTTGAGTTTCTCTCCATTAAATTTGATGTTGGCTATAGCCTTACTGTAAACTGCCTTTTTATGTTTAGGAATGTCTCTTGTATTCCTAATCTCTCCAGTTCTTCTATCATGAAAGGGTGTTGGGTTTTGTCAAGGGTCTTTTCTATCAATTTGTTTATGTAGTAGATTATACTTATTGATTTTTGTATGTTGAAATACCCCTACATCTCTGGGATAATGCCAACTTGATCATGGTGAGTGATCTTTCTGAAGTGTTCTTGGATTCAGTTTGTATGTATTTTATTGAGTAGTTTTATATTTATGTTCATAATAGAAGTTGGTATACAATTCTGTTTCTTTTTAAGGCCTTTCTATGGTTCCAGGGTAACTGTGGCCTCATAAAGTGAATTGGACAATATTCCTTCTGTGTCTATTTTGTAGAATAGAGGACTATTGGTGTTAACTTTTCTTTGAAAGTCTGTTAGAACTCCACACTAAAACCATCCAGCTATGGTCCCTTTTTGGTTGGAAGACTTTTAATGACTGCTTCTATTTCATTATGGGTTTTGTTCATTCAAATTGCTTAAGTGATACTGATTTAAGTTACGTAAGTGGTAACTATCAAGAAATTATTAATGGTGAAGTACAGGTTTTTAAGGTATGCCTTTATGATTCTTTGTATTTCATCAGTACCTGTTGTTATTTCCTCTTTTTTGTTTCTGATTTTGTTAATATAGATATTCTCTGCTCTTTTAGTTAGGTTAGATAAGGGATTCTCTATCCAACTGATTTTTTCAAAGAATCAACTCTTTGTTTTTTTGATTCTTTGTATTTATGTCTTTGTTTCTAATTCATGGGTTTCACTTCTAAGTTTGATTATTTCTTGCCATCTACTCCTCTTGGGTATGGTTACTTCTTTTTGTTCTAGAGCTTTCAGGTGTGCTGTTAAGTTGCTAGTATGAATTCTCCACAGTTTTTTTATGTAGACATATATCTTATGAGCTTTCCCCTTAGCGCCACTTTCATTACGTTCCATAAGTTTGGGTATGTTGTATGTTCATTTTCATTGAATTCTATAAAGTCTTCAAATTCTCTCTTTCTGTCTTAACCTATTTTTCATTCAGTAGAGAGTTGTTCAGTTTCCATGAGTTTGTAAGCTTTCTGTTGTTGATATCTTGATTTAATCCATGGTAGTCTGATAGGATACAGGGCATTATTTCAATTTTCTTCTGTCTGTTGAGATTTGTGTTTTGTCCAAGTATGTAGTCAATTTTGGAGAAAGTTCTAGGAGGTGCAGAGAAGAAAATACATTCTCTTTTCTTTAGGTGAATGTTCGGTAAATATATTAGATCCATTTGGTTTATAACATCTGTTAGGTCCAGTATTTCTCTATTTAATTTTGGTTTGGATGATCTGTCTGTTGGTGACAGTGGGTTATAGAAGATTCCCATTAATGGTATATGAGGGTGAATATGTGATCTGAGCTGTAGCAGTGATTCTTTTACAAACTTGGATGGCATTGTGCTTGGGATATATATATATATATATATATATATATATATATATATATGTGTGTGTGTGTGTGTGTGTGTGTGTGTGTATGTATGTATATGTGTGTATATATATGTGTATGTATATGTATATGTATATATGTATGTATATGTATATATAAAGTTTTTTTCCTTTGGTGGGTATGAAGTGTCCTTCCTATCTCTTCTTTTAATTTTGATTTTAAGCCTCTGTTGTTAGATATGAAAATGTATATTGATGGAGGAAACAAAAAATACCATGACAAAGTCAAATTTTAAAATATCTACCCACAAATCTATCTCTATAGAAGTTTCTAGGAGGAAAATGTCAATCTAAGGAGGTTAACTATACCCAGGAAAACACAAGGAATAAATAATCTCACACCAGCAAAATCAAAAGAAGAAAAGTACACATACACGCCACCACTAATACCACCACCAACAAAATAACAGGGATCAGCAATCATTGGTCATAGATGTCTCTCAATATCAATGGTCTCAATTCCATAATAAAATGAAACAGACTTACAGAATGGATGGGAAAACAGTATCAGTTCTTCTGCTGCATTAAAAAGCCACATGCCTCCATACCTACGGCAGATACTACCTCAAAGTTAAGGATTGGGAAAAGATATCCCAAGCAAATGGACCTAAGATGCAAGCTACTGTAGCCATTTTCATATCTAACAACACAGACTTCAAGTTAAAGCTAAACAAAAGAAATAGAGGACACTACATACCCATCAAAGGGAAAAATCTGAATATTTATACAAAGAAAAAAATGAGTTCCTTCTTCAGCTTTTCAGTCCATAAATTACAGTATAACTACAGGCAAGATATTCCTCTTGCTGACAATATTCAGAATGTGACAGTGACACAAAATGAAGTCAACTTGAGTTTTTTAATCTATATTAAAAACTCATATGCAAAGTGGAACTCAAAGTTGATGAGGACACTTTGGAAGTACCTCTTTGGAAGTAAAATTGGCCTTTCTTAGGCAAGAAGACCAGGGCAAAACATCCAGTCATAGTTATGTCTTGTCAAAAACAGTGTTTTTTTTTTTTAAATATAATGCTAAAAGCACCTTCCATTCAAGAAATTATTAGTAAAATGAACTTCTTTAAAAGTTAAAACTTGTGCTCTGTGGAGGACAAAATTAAAGAATAAGGAGATGAGCCATAGACTTGGAGAAAATATTTGCATCTTTGTATGTCATCCAAGACATACAAAGAATTCTTGCAAACCAACAATAAGAAACCTTACCGTTTGCTTATAAAATATGAGAGGCCTCCCCTGAAAAGAGATACAGACTGAAAATGAATATATTAAAAAAAAATTCTGCACCAAATGCTATTGGGGAATTCCAAATTAAAGCCATAACAAAATAGCATCACCCGCTCATTAAGATGACTACAATCCAAAACACTGGCACGCTGAGACAAGGAAGCTGGCCCACAAAATTCTCCTTCATGCTGGTTGAAAAGCAAATGATAGGATCATCTAGGTTACAGTTTGGGGGTTTGAACAAAGCTAAACACATTCCTGTCACAGGAACTAACTATTGAATGCCTTGGTGTTTGCCCAAAAGACTTGACATTTTGTGTCCACTCAAAAGCCTGTTCATGGATATTCATATCTGTTATAGCAGTTTTAGTCATAATTGTCAAAAGTTCCAGTAACCAAGATAGTCTTCTGTTCTTAAACAGATCAAGAAGCTTTAGTACTTTCAGATGTTGGAACAGTATTTATTCCCACAAAGGAAAGGTTTATCACACAATGAAAAGAAATGGAGGAAACTTAAGCATATAGTAAAGAGACTAGAAGACAGCAATCCAGAAAAGCTGTATGCATTAGTTTCTGTTCACCATGGGATTCATCAAGGGAGAGAAGAGTAGGAGGAGAACAGAGAAGTTACATGGCGAAGAAAATGTCCTGTGTGGTTCTCTACTGGTAGCTTTGTGCCATCACACACTTCTTTAAAGCTATAAATGTGCAATACTTGAACAAAGTCTAACCTAACTATGAACTGTGGGTAATTATATTATGAAAATGTGGGTTCATTGATTGTTGAGAATGATAAAAAAAATACAGCAACTTATTTATGGGCAATTTTTATGATGCTTTCTTATTTTTCCTGTAAATTTAAATCTACTAAAAAATACAGATAAGGAAGATTAGCTCTTAATCACTATTATTAACATTTCTCCCAAGCCCAACTGAACAATATATATGACCATGAAGCTGGCATTACTTACAGTCATCCTAAATGTATCAGAGCTTTATGCTGCTTAAAGGTGTTTAGTAGAGAAAGAGAGTGCCAGGTGTTTTTAAACAAGCAATTGTTTAAAATTCTCTGAATCTAGATAAAGCTGGAAATATTGTTGAATTCATAATATAGTGTCAAGTACCATAAGTATTTTAGGATACCAATCTGGAAAAAAAATCATATATCTCTTCAGAGAGTTAAAAGAACACACATTGAAAAATAATTTTCATATAAATGTAAGGCTCTTGACATTACTTGAAGAAATCTAACTTACTGATCAAGGAGGAGCAGGATTGGGCAGGGGCATCTTAAGGACAGGTTTTGTCATTCTTCCTGAAGACAAAGAAAAGGAACTTAAAGTGTCTAGGAACCACCAGGATTCACTTAGAAATTTTAAAAAATAAACTTGTATTTTGAGATATTTTGAGTTTACATGAAAAAAATTCAATGAGTCATGAAAAATTGTTGTCCTCTTATACAGAATTTTGGTATGTCTGTGCATTCCAAATGAATTAATGACATGCCACTTAGTCAGAAGTGGTCTGTACTATATAACCAGAAGAACTCTACGTCCCACTTCTTAACAGCAAAAGTGGGCTACGCAAACCTTGAGGTTTTTAGATTTACCAGCTATTACTGACAAGGCCATTTTCTCAAAATTCAAAAGCAGATCTCTCTCCTGGACCCTGGAATGTATGGCTACATTTACAGTGAGAATTTTAATAAAACTGGGGCAAAATATATACCATATGTAGCAACTGTACACAAAAGCCTTTCATGTCTAAATACAGAATTTGAAAAGGATTCTAAATTGATACACCTCTTGAGAAGGATTAACTTCCTCCCACTTCCTCCTTTGCCTCAGACCTTCATTCCAGAAAAATCTGGAGATAAATATCCACCACCCATTTCTGGTATGTTGTGCTAACACTAAACAAGGAGACTGGGAAGATTTCAGCCAGAGAATTACTAACTAAATCTGGTGTGGGGGGTCTGAATGAGAATGATCTCCATAGGCATATGTGTTTGAATACTTGGTTCCCAGTTGATGGAACTGTTTGGGAAGGATTAGTGGGTGTGGCTTTGTTAGAGGAGGTGAGGAGTCACTGGGGAGGGGTAGGCTTTGAGATTTCAAAAGGCTGGTGACATTCCCAATGTGCTCTCTAACCTGCTGCTTGAGCTAACCCTGTTTACCATGCTTTTGCTCCTCCATCATAGAGGCTAACCCTTAGAAACTGGATTAACCCCCAAAAGCCCAACTGAACACTTTCTGCTATGAGTTGTCTTAGTCATGGTGTTTTGTAACAGCAATAGAAAAGCAACTAAGTCACCTGTATTTTTTTTTCCCTTTTTGATTTGATAAACACATTTGCAGCTCCTTAGGTGAATTCATACTGCTTCCTGCAGCGTTACAGCTTCATCCCAAGTGCTGCCTGTGGTTTCTCAGTGGGGGCTCGCAAGAGAAGAAAAGCAACAGCTCCATGTCATGCCTTGTGACTGGGGTGGGCAAGACTCAGTCAAATACTACCTGTGACTCAACTGGGAGCCCAGCCATCAGGCAGTCAGGCACCATTATGGGGAGCAAGTACAGAGTGGGTAAATGAAAGAAATAGAGGCAGAATGGTTCATGGGCTGAGGAAAGAGGGGAATCTGAAGAGGTGAGGATGGTGAGCAACAGGCTGAAATGAAATGGCCTGCTAGCCAACCGAGTCCAAGATGGTGTCTGTGCCTGGGCTACTGCCAAGGGCTAGGTCTTGGTCTGAGTCCCTGAAGCAACTGAGAGCTGAGGAGGTCCTGTGTTGATGTCTGTGGCTCCTGTTGACACTGAGGCCTGTAGTCTGGGCCACCACCTAGGGCCAAGTTCATATCCGAGGCCATGCTGCCACCTGGGGCCATGATGACATCCAGGCCTAGGTTGCTGCCTAGGGCCGTGTCTGGGTTTATGGTCCTACCACAACCAAGGTCTGTGTTGATGTCCCTGGCCCATGGATACTCAGGGTCTAGGCCACAACCTGTGACCATGTTGGTGTCCAAGGCCTGTGCCACTGCCAGGGCCAAGCTGATTTGAGTGGCCAGCACTGTTACCTGGAGTCACAGTATCATCCAGGCCAGGGCTGCTGCTGAGGTCCATGTCTGTGTCCATGGCCTTACCACAGCCAAGGTCTGTGTTGATTTCATTAGCTCCTGATGCCATCGAAGACCATGCAGATGCCTGGGGTTTGGTCAGTCACCTGAGACCATGCCGGTGTCTGAGGACCATTCTGCTTCCAAGGCCGTACTCATCTGGGTGGCCTGTGCTGCCGCTGGGGCCATGGTGACTTCCAGGCCCAAGCTGCTGCTGAGAGCCGTGTCTGGATCCATGGTCCTGCTGCAGCTGGGGTCTGTGATGGTGTCTATGGTCTGTAGGTTAGGACAGGTTCGGGGGGGAGGGGTGGGCGGGGGGGGGGGGGGGGATACTGGAACCATGCTGTGCTGAGCCAGCCCTGCCCTTCACTATCCCTGTGATAGCTGGCTTTACTCCTCACTGGATACTGTAGAAGGAGAGCTGTCCCCACCCCTCAGGAGAGAGCTGTCCCCTACACTGGGGAAAGTCCACCCCACTCCTCACCACAGGCATGCACCTTACCTGGGCAGCACACTAGAGTTGGCCCTGTGGTTGGTGACATAGCTGAGCCAACCCTGGGGGTTTTAGAGCAGCAAACCTGACCCTGCCCACTCCTCGTCTGCCATGTGGTAGCATGGGTGAGAGAACGATGCCCTCCTCCCCTCATCCATTACCACCTGCAGCAGGTGAGAGCGCTGACCCTGGGGTCACAAGAGTGAGAGAACTAGCCCTGCCCCTCACCAGATGCAGCACATGGGAGATCGATCCCTACATCCCACTTGGGCAGTACGCTAGAGCTGACCCTGTTGTTGGGGCGCAGGTGAGCAAGCCCTAAGGGTATGAGATCAAGAGAGCTGACGCCTGCCCTGTATGATCCCTACAGCATTTGGGAGAGAGGGCCTTGCATGACGCCTGGGCAAAACAGTAGAGCTGGCTTTGGTGTTGTGAGTGTGGGTGAGCTGCATCTGAGGACCTGAGAGCAGAACTGGCCCCACTCTTTGTTGTAGGCTGTACCATTGAGTTAGCCAAGGCAGTGCTGGAGAGCTTGTCTGGGTAGTTGACAGTGAAGGAAAGCTGGTGGGCTGACCTGCTCAGCTACCACCCAGGCCAGCCAGAGCTATGAGTTGCCTACGCAACTACACAACATCCACCTCATTTGTGAACTGTTGGAGCATGTGAAGGGGACAAACCTACAGTGCTGTGGATATCGCTCTGTGTGAATAAAATGCTGATTGGCCAGTAGCCAGGCAGGAAGTATAGGCGGGACAAGCAGAGAAGAGAATTCTGAGAAGTGGAAGGCTGAGGGAGAGAGATGCTGCCAGCCGCCATGAAAAGATGAAGATGTTAAGATACTAGTAAGCCACGAGCCATGTGGCAATTTATAGATTAATAGAAATGGGTTAATTTAAGATAGAAGAACTAGATAACAAGAAGCCTGCCATGGCCATACAGTTTGTAAGCAATATAAGTCTCTGTGTGTTTACTTGGTTGGGTCTGAGTGGCTGTGGGACTGGCAGGTGAGAGAGATTTGTCCTGACCGTGGGCCAGGCAGGACCAGAAAAACTCTAGCTACACTACAGATCCCAAATGGCAGGATCTCCACAGCACAGAACAACAGGATATCCAAGAGGAGTCCCAATGAAAGCCCATTATTGGTGGTACAGCAGAAGCCAGAGGCCTTGAGCCAGACCAATGGCTTATGGCAATGAACACTTGCAAGTAAAGATGTATGGACTAAAGGGTAAATTGTGTGACTCAATGGGCCACACTACAGCTTCCATGAAGAGATTTTTCTTTCTTTTTTTTTTTTGGTTTATTTATTTGGTTTGTTTGTTTGGTTGATTTGATCTTTGATTTTTCTTTTAAATTTTGTTTTGTTTTAGGGATGGCGAATCAAGGGTAGAGGGTGGATTTGAGGGAAGGGGGATATAAGTGGTTCAGAATTGATGTGAAATCCATAAAGAAACAATAAAAATTAAAAGAAAAATTAAAAGAATACATTTTCAAGAAAAAAAAGTAGTAGAGTATTTAATTTTAAGAGTAGAGAGGCCATACCTAGTTCCTCAATTTCCCTAGTTCTACACTATTATTACCTCTTTGTTCTGGACTTATGGACCTCAGGAAAGGCTGAAACATCATGGTACAATGTCCTGGCAGAAGAAAACTGCTTACATCATGGTAGCCAGGAAGCAGAGAGCAAGAGACAACATTATACCATTCAAAGCTAGACCAGTGACCCACTTCCTCCAACCAGATCCCACTTAGTAGCACATTCATCCATAAATCCACCAGTTAATTAATTTATTGATAGAATTAGTGCCTTTATAATCAAATCACCCCTGCACACAAACCAGACCTCAATAAATGTACGCTTCTGGGGAAATACTTCATATCTAAACCATCACATTCCAACCCTGGTCCCCAAAACTCTTTTCCATTTCAAAATGAAAAATGCATATAGTCAATCTCCAAAAGTCCTCTCAGTACCATCATTTCTTCAAAGTTTGTTTAAGTCTCTGAGACTCAGGTGGTGACTTCCTTTAAAAATAAAATTAAAAAGAAAAACAAACAAAAAGTAAATTTCATGTTGAAGAAGCACAGGGCAAACACTCTACACCAAAGGGGAGGTATCGAGAATATTAACAGATGATGGGAACAAAGCAGGATATGAAACCCAGTAGGTCAACATTAAATCCTATATCTTCATGTCCATCTTGGGTACGTGGTTGGATGATATGAGCTCTAAATTCATGGGAAAGCTCTGTAGCCCTTCTATCCACAGCCAGCATAACCACTCACTTGAACTGCTTCAGATTTTCTAACTGCAGCTTTTCCTGGCACACATTCTAGCTTCTTAGTGTCTCTAATTTTCTAGGTTCTCCTTTATATCTTTTTTTATTTTTATTTTATAATTAATTTAATTTTACAAATCAGTCACAGATTCCCCTGTCCTCCCTCCTCCCACCCCCAGCCTCCCCCCCCATCCCCACCTCCTCCAAGGCAAGGTCTCCCCTGGGGATTCAGCTCAGCCTGGTAAATTTGGCTTCATGCTCATAGTTTCATGTATTACCCTCCCAGGAACTGCCTACAGGGATTATGACCCCATGACATATTTCATGTCAGGCCTCCAGGAATTTCTTTGAAATTTAAATCAAAGCCTACAAGGTCCTATAATGCTCAAGTTTGGTCTGCTTGGAAAATCAGTATCATGTGGATGATGCTACAACCTACAGTAGTTAGGCATGGAAAAGCATGGCAATGATGCTCTCTCTAAGTGTCTTGGTAATTCAAGCTGGAGAAACTACTTTCTAGACAGCTCTGTGCAAGTGGAGCATTGGGTGCCACTGTATGCTAAATAGAAAGTGTTTTAAATGAGTTTAAACATTTCTGCCCTTGAGCCTTGGTGGATTGGTGAGATCTTGTTGATTCCTAAAATGCCTTTTATTCATCTTTCCTATTGACCCCCAGTACATCCTTTAAAATAGCATTAACTTCTTCAACAACCAAACTGCCAAAAAAAATCATATATTTCTTTAGAGGCCAGACTATATGTTTTTCAAATATTTCTACTCTGTCATTTGCTATAACTCTAGCTGAAAGCAGTTAGCTATACCCATGCCATAACTTGAATATTGTGTTACCCTGAATTCCCCTTGACCACGTTAGTTTGCTAGTACATCACTTTTCATTCTGACCTTCTTGAAAAATTTCAGTATGGACAAAATGTAGAACATTTTTTTTTTGTTTTGATGTTACAAAAGTAGCCTCTTGTTCAATGCCCAATAAAGTACTTATTTCCATCTGAAACCAAAGCATCACAGCTTTTACTACCTAAATTTGTGTCACCATTCTTCCAAGCTTCTATCATAATTGACCATTAATGTAACCTGTATCTTCAAACCTATCAAAGTTCTTCCTACAAGCCAATTAGAAGGCTTCTGAGCCATATCCTAAAAATTAATCACAACAACAGTCCCATTCCTGGGCCCATGTTTTCAGTGCTGGTCTTTTTTTTTTTTAACTATGACAAAACACAACATAAAGGAAAATAATTTATCTGGGCTCATGATATGTGATAAGCTTTTCTACAGTAAAGAAGAGATAAATGGACGAATATATTCATGGTAGTTTTAAGCTCATTTTCTCCATTATTATAGGGTTTGGGATCCCTTGCTGAGGGAACAGTACTACCAAGATGTTGGTAGAACATGGAGTCATGTGAGAATTCTGAGTGCTTGTGAGAAAACTCTAAGAGAACAAGACAAGAGTTTTGTGACCTCAGTTTCCTCAAAACACAGAATTGTTCTTGGAATATCTTTTTGTGTTTCTCCAAGGTGTAGCAAACAGGAGTGCATTTACTTCATATTACTCATTGTTGCTTGTTGTTACTCAATTATGCCTTTATGAAAAAAACATGTTTTGCCATGTGTGGCTTGTCCTTGTGATTGTCTGCAGCCTGAACTCATGAGAACTTTGCTCATGTTATTCTTCCTAACCCTCAGAGTATAAATTGTCTGGTGCTCTGAATAAAGTTGGCTATTGCATGAGACTTTAGTCTGCATTTTTAGGCTCCATTCTCTCAGGTCCCATGGCCTTTAGAGCAGTAAACATGAAGAGTAAGCAGGTCTTACAACTTCAGCTAACCTAATCAGTATAATCTCCATAGACATGCTCAGAGGTCCATTTACCATGTGATTCTTGATTTTGTAAATTGAGGATTGACACTAACCATCATAAGACTGTGGTAAGAATAAAACATCTTATCAAAGAGCATGGCAAAGAAAATCTATTCACCTCACAAAGGAAGTGGATGGTATAAGAGAGAAATGCCTGGGAACTTCATTCAAAGATATGTCTATGGTGGTGCATTTCCTCCAACCAGATAATATCTTCTAATAATCCATTCAGCATGATCTAGTCACTGCTCAAACATGACACCAACTGGGACATAGCATTTAACAGTGCCCCTGGAGAATATTGCATTTCTGAACCAGAATATGGCTCGCGTCTTCAGGTTGCTTATGACTGAGACATGGACATGCATCTCAGGACCTAACACATTGCCTGGCAAATAGAAGCCTTTCATAAACATATTTGAATGACTACTATAATCAAGGAATGTTGGTTACCATCAATGCCTTATGTGATCAATGCCTTATATGACAATGATCATCTTATATCACAGATGGTCCTGTGGTGGCTCTATGGAAGGATAAGCAAGGAATTTGATTAACAAGTCATCATTTTCCTTACTGCAGTGCTTTATAGAGAACAGGTGTTTCATAAATGCTGAAGGAAAACATGAAATCTCATAAATTGTGTTTCAACTGGGAAAATCTTCATTAATTCTTTTTTGTACAACCTCTATAGCTGTTTATAGTATTTTGATCTCCCTTCCTAAAATTCATGCTTTGAAACATAATATTAGTGTTAATGTGTAAGTGTTAATATTTGAGTTATTTGAGACCTTGTTAAGTGATGAAGGTTCTACTTTCATTGATTATACAAGAATCCTTAGAAAGGAGGCCTGATTGAGGTTATTCATCTCCCCAGCAATATGAGGATACAGAAACAAGGCACCATCTTTGCAGCTCAGAATATGCTTTCATCAGTCACTGTATCGGCCCATGCCTTGATTTGAGGCTTCCTACCTTCAGGAACTGTGAACAATAAATGTGTACTCTTCATAAAAATTAGTCTGTGTTTTTTTTATAGCAACCCTAGCAGAGTAAGATAAAACTCTAAGATCTGTTATACTGTACAAGAGGAGTTGATGTAGAGGGGGATGTCAAATCCTGCCAAATTTGAATGTCTTAGTTTCTCTATTTTCCACTATTGCCATCGAGTAATATCATTATCCCCTGAGAGTTGCAAAGCTGAGTTCCTTCTCAACTAGATCTGAAAGAAAAGGAAAAAACACAGTTCTGTTTTCTTTTAGTGCCAGGACTAGAAACAGGAAACTCTGGTACAAATATCCATGAGAAAATTGTTAATTTGACCCCTCGCCAAAGAGTGTTGACATTTGACAAGTTTGTGTTTTCAGAATCTGACACTAAGGGTGCTATAAGGGTAAAGGATTTTTGAATTAAAAACAAGGTTTGAAGTTTTTTTTTTAAAATGAAAATCAACATGGACTCCAGGAACTGGAAACATTTATTGGGCCTATGCAAATTTAGAGTACTTAGAACAACACATTTTATTTGTTTAGCCCATAAAATTCAAGGTCTTTGCTTCTGGGCCTAAAATAACACCTTTTTCTTTTTTGATTCCAAAGTTGAAGGACTGAGAAAACTGTATATTTATGGAAAATATAATAAGAAAAGCCATAATATTTTCATAGCTGCCTCTTCAGGACAATGCAAATAGAAGAAACGGGAGCCCCAACTTCAAGCACCAAATGCTTTTCACCGGTCTTTCTTTTCTACTGACAAACCTGAGCCTTAAAAGCATTAACAAATAGTGAGTCACCCAAACTAAGACGTTTAAAAATTTGGGAGGTACTTTAATGTAAATAAAGTCAAAGTCAGCTCCAAGTTTTTGTTTCATGTGAAGCAAATCATATCCTAGAACTGAATAGATGTTGTCCTAGTCTGGTTTCTCTGTTACCATGTATCTTAATCACTGTTTTGTTGCTGTGAAGAGACACCATGATCAAGGCAACTTATAAAAGAAAACATTTAATTGGGAGCTTGCTTACAGTTTCAGAGGTTAGTCATCATGGAGGGAGGAAGCAAGGCAGCAGGCAGGCAGGCAAGGTGCTCGAGTAGTAGCTGTGAGCTTACATCCTGATCTAAGGGCTGAAGGCTGAGAGAACAAGACTGGGAATGGTAGGGCTTTTGAAACCTGATGTCCCACCACCACTCACGCACTTCCCCCAACAAGACCATACCTCTTAATCCTTCTCAAACAGTACCAATAACTATGAACCAAGCATTCAAATATATGAGCCCATGGGGGCCAGTCTCACTCAAACCACCACACCATGATAAAACACTGAACAAAGATAATTTGGAGAAGAAAAATTTTTTTGCAGTCCATCATGGAGGGAAGCTAGGGTAGGAACTCTAGGCAGGACCCTAAAGGCAGGAAATGAAGCAGAAGCCACCATGAAAATAATACTACTTACTGACTTGCTTCCAGGCATACGTTCATAGCATACATGTTATGATGTAGCTCAGACCCACCTTCCCAGGGTGAGTATCACCTACAGTGGTCTGGGCCCCCCTACATTAATTATCAATCAAGAAAATGCCCCCATGGACATGCCTATGGGCCAATACGATAGAGGTAATTCCTCAACTGAGAGTGCCTTTTCCTGTATATGTCTAGGTTTGTATGAAGCTGAAATAAACTAATTAGCACAAATGTAGTTGGTAGGATGTCAGAATATTTTAAGTTTATGTCATTTATTTGGCTGCTAGCTTGGAAGATGATGTGATCTTTGAATTTGGCTTCTTCGGTTGTTAATTTTAAAAGCTAATTGTGTTGTACTGAATTTGAATGTTAGAATTAAAAGCAATGTGAGAGTTAAAACAGCAAGGTCAGGAACAAAGAGGAAGGTAAATAAGAGAGCTTGCAGCTGGGTATAAGATAGCCCAAGCTGACCAATAAGAAACACAAGATTCTGGAGCAAAGAATACAGTCTCAGAAAGCTCTAGCTGACTTCCAGGAAGCTCCAAGCCACCTCCCCAATGCACACAAGGTAATGTTTCCTTTTCGTATTCTCGTATCTAATGCAATTAATTGCAACAACTAAATTGCAGATATGCATGGCTTGTAGAAGTCCTTCTCCTGTTTCTAGAAGAAGACCATCTGTACTACCCCACAGACCAGAAGCTAAAAATGAAGTAACCAAGAAAAACTGCAGCTGCATCTGGGCAGCTGTGATAAACATCAGCTCCCTGTAGGTGGTAGAGAAAAAGATCCATGGTAAACTATGAACTGGTCATGTAATCATGAGAATAAAGACATCATGGTTTGAATAACAACTAACAGAGCCCATCAAGGTCAAATGGATCCCACCAAGGTCAAGGGCTAAAGACCTTCCCAAGGCTAACAGCTGGCAAATCAAGCTAGCCATGATCAAGAAAGAAAATGAGCCATGATCATATGATAATGAGTATCATATTACTATGATACATGACTACTCCTGGTTCAGCAAGCAGCACCTGATTACCTCCCAATTTGGGCCCAGAGAACATTCACAGACCATGTGAGCACCACCCCATTGGCTGAGCCCACAATGTGCCCAGAGAACTACCCATAGAATTCACATGAGCTTTTATCCATTTTCTGCCACAAGTCCTATAAAAAATTCCATATAACACAGCTCTGTGGGTTTCCTTCCCGTACTTGGGAGTTTCATTTTTCTTTACTTTTTCCTCGGTCTTTTCTCTGTGTCTTGAGTCCTCATCAAATGAGACATTTGAGACAATGAGCTAATGTCTCGTGTTGACTTCTGGTGACACTGGTTTCTGATAGAGTAGTTCATGGGTCAAGCACATCAATGCTGGGAAAGGCTTCATCTCTCTCAAAGATCTAAACTGGTAGTCATTTTAAAATAATTTTTTGTGAAGTTTAAAGAGAACAAAGTATCCCGTCCAGTGTTTAGACCCTAACTATCAAAAGAAAAAGCTCTTTGAAGCAAAGATACCTTCACAAATAAAGGAAATAATTCAGTTCACACTAAAGTACTGAGAGAGGACCTAGCATATTTGTTGAGAATCTCTACTGCACTTTCTGTTGCCAAAAGGACATAAAAATCATTAAATTCCTACTCAGAGACATGGAAAAGCCTTACCCTGGTCCATGTGAGGATGTTGATAGTGTGTGGAGAAAATGTCCAACATGGCTTTCTTAAAAACAAAAGAAACAAAAAGCAGAATCAAATCTTTTCCTTGTAGAATATTAATTTAATTTTTATTATCTGCCTTTTTCCATTAAAGAATCTCATTTGGTACCAACAAGGTCAAATCAAATCAATTGTAAAAGCACACTGTACTGAGAGGCTAAGATGCTGCTATATGGAACTGCTACTTATTAGAAGGAAATCTTGAGAGAAATCAATTTCTTTTTTAAAAAAATATTTATTTATTTATTTGTGTGTTCATTGGCATTTTACCTGCATGCGTGTCTGTATGAGGGTGTCAGACCCCTTGGAACTAAAGTTACAGACAGTTGTGATCTGACACATAGGTTCTGAGAATTAAACCCGGTCCTCTGGAAGAACAGCAAGTGTTCTTAAGCACTGATCCATCTCTCTAGCCTCAAGAAATCCATTTCATAAAGATATAATAGAAGAAACTTCATTTGGAATCTTAATATTTTGTTTTCAGCTAATGTCTCTGGGCTTGGTAGGGAGAACTGGGTGTGAGAGTCAACAGAAAAAAAACGATTTGGTTTAGAGGATGTATGGGGATTAGAAAACAGGAGGATGTGTATGGGGATTAGAAAACAGGAGGATGTATGGGATTAGAAAATAGGAGGATGTATGGGGATTAGAAAACGGGAGGATGTATGGGGATTAGAAAACAGGAGAGTCAGTCAAGAGGAAAGTTTATCCACATATTTGTACATGCCACTAGGAAAAAGGACTGTTTCCTGGAGTTATACCTCTAGTACCGAACACACTT
>CABHPP010118447.1:0-34982 GCA_902168425.1 Peromyscus attwateri
CCCCCCCCAGGTCATTATAACAGTGGAAGGTAGGGGACTCTTTCCCTTACATGACTTAAGAACATATAGGTACCCACACTCAGGTACCAGGCTTAAGTATCCCAGGGAAGTGGACTTGGATGGTAGCTCCCACTCAGGAGCCATACTGCAGAGACTTCATCTTACTTTTCCTAACCTGTACACTTCTGTCTCCCAGAGGCAGGTATTGCATAAATCTGAAATGACAAAGGCCCATATATTTAAATTGTGGTTGCTTGGAAGCTGATGAGGCTTTTGAAAAAAAAAATGGCTGTCTTATGAACTCTCCCACCTAATCAGCAGATTAACCCACTGATGGGTTAATAATTGAAGGCATTATTAGGGGTTTGTGGAAACAAGAAAGGTGGTCCCTGATTGGAGAAAGTCCGTCCTTGTGTTGTGCCTTGGAAGAGTATATTTTGTTCACGGCCTATTCCTATCCATCTGGTCTTTGCTTCACAGTTGGAGTGGAACAACTGTGCCCATCACACACTCCCCACCATGATGTTCTGCTGGTCCACAGCCTGAATCTATGGAGTCATAGACTGAAAGTGTGACCCCAGATTAAACATCCTCCTACCTTTCAGTTGTTTTTTTCAAGTGCTTTGTTACAGCAATAAACTCCCAACGGACAGGGGAGATCTCATATTCTTCTGTTGTTTCACCACTATACTTGGTGAGGATGGTACCAAGCTGGGCTATGTCTCTGATGTTTACCAGAGGATAGTGAACCGAGTGGCAGACCAAATAAGACCCTCCAGGAATCTGAGCAAATTCTTTTGTCCTTTCTACAATAAGCAACTGGAAACAGGATAGAACCTGAGGATAGAGAAAGTGATCTCTCAGTCTTGGACAATCTGTTGGTAGGGATGGAGGTCCAAGACCTACTTGACATTGTGATAGTTTGCATAAACAGGTAACTAAGCATTTTTAGCTTTAAGAATAAGAAGATATAAAGAACTCCTGTTTATCTATTTATTTGATGTATGAGTTTACTATGTATTGCTCAGCCTGGACCCCAAATCCTGAGCTTAGCTGACCTTCTCTCTCAACCTTTCAAATAGCTGGAATTATAGTCACTTGGCTTGGGATATTTTTTATACCTAATGGATGTTGCTGCTCAGACAGACAGTTATGTGTGTGTATACAATGAAGACAGGAACTATATCTTTCTGTATCTCCTGGCTATAATTTAGTAGCCAGATACCATAAAGATTTGAGGCATATCTTTCTTGAATAAATGAATAGATTAATTTCTGGCTAACTCCTATCTTCCCAGGGAAGAGAATAAAACCATCTGACTTGTAGGGAGAAGTTTACCTGAGGAGATTGGAAAGTGAGTTTTTTAGTCACAGTCAAAGATCACAGAAGTAAAATGCATAAGTAAAAGTACGTTTATAGAACTCAAGTGAAAAATTCCAGATGTCCCAGAAATAATTTCATACTTCATAAATTTTGCCACCTGGAAGCTAGAAAATAAAATGTTTAATGATTGAGACATTTTCTAACACAGTCTTTTTATTTTAATTCCCTACAGTGTCTTTTCAAATATTTCTAATTTATAAATTGCAAAACCAAATTTCATCACTTAATCTCTTCAATGTATTTACCTATGTAACAGGCTTCACAAAATGATTCCCTTTCTGTATTTGTGAGTCTATAAAGTAGCTAGCATTGTAAATGAATATTTGTGTATGAATATAAGTATATTCATGTTGAATGTGCTTTTTAAAAGGTCAAGTTATTAAAAAATTACATACATATTTAAAGTTCTGGCTGGGTGGTGGTTGTGCATGCCTTTAATCTCAGTACCTGGGAGGCAGAGGAAGGTGGATCTCTGAGTTCAAGGCCAGACTGATCTACACAGGCCTACACAGAGAAACTCTGTAAAAAAGAAAAGGAAAATTAAATTCTGATCTGTAGTGCCAGGAATATAGAAGATGTCCTATTTTTCTATATTATCAACAAAACTGAGTATTACTGGGGCCTTTAATTTTAGAAGTTTTGTGGATCCCAAACTACCATTTTAATACCAGTTTCTGTATTCAAAATTAAATGTATATGATTTCTATGCTTTCTGCCCTTATTTTAACCTTTTATTTTATATGTTTATCTGTGTGAGTGTTTGCCTACTGGTATGTATGTGTACCTTGTGTGTGCCTGTGTTCACAGAGTCCAGAAGAGAGCATTGGGTCTCCTGGAACTGCAGTTATAGATCATTGTGAGCTGCCTCAGGGATGTTGAGAAATGGACCTAGGTCCTCTGCAAGAGCAACAAGTGCTCTTAACCAATCAGCCATTTCTAGAGCCTCTGTCATTATTTTCCATTTAAAAGAACTCTATCATTGATTATTTGGATCTACATATACAAACAATTTGTTTATGGTGATCTACAACTATTTAAAAATTAGTTATGCATAGTATTGAACTGAAATCCCTTGATGAAAACTCTATAATCATATATGCTGTGATACTAATTCCAGCATCTTTTAATATGGGGAAAATACCAAGAAGCTATAGGTAATCTACTGGTGTTAAGTGTCTTTTTTCATACTAATCACTGTCAGTGCTGCCCACATCCATAAAAGGGAAGTAGAAATACAGATAAAATAGGAAAGCATGGGAAGATTAAAGTTGCAGGCCCTTGACTATACAAATAAGATAGCAAAACAGCCATCCATTTCTGATACCCACTACAACTGTTCTATACTTAAAGTAAACTACGCCTAAATTTAATCATCTGTTGCTTTCTATGAAAAACAAATACATTAAAATTTTTTAGTGCAAAACATAAATTTTGAAGAACTAATCACTTTGTGCTAAACATACAGATGATTATCCATAGCAAATTAATTATGGGATTGAATTTTTTGAGACAATAGATACAATTCTATAACTCTATGTACATTTATCTATATGAGTGTTTGTGTACATGTATATATGTGTACAGTGTGTGCCATTTAAAATACTATTTATAAATTTTAGGATTATTTTTATAAGAAAATTAGGCAAGGTTCCATACTTTTTTGTTATTATTCTTTCAACTATAATTTTCTAAGCATATGGTTCAAATGTGTATGTCATTTGTGTGGATTACTGGACTTGAGACAATATTTGTTTCATTTTTTTCTTCTAAAATATTTATGCAGATACTGTTTTGGGTTTGTGGCTAGTCTACTATATGCCATTTACCCTTTTAAACCTTGATCGCATGCCATTGATCCTGGGATTCCATGATGATGTCATAATCTTCTGAATGGGCTCAATGCTCTGTATCTTTGAGTGTGTCTGCCAATAACCAGTCACAGCCATGGACTAAAATTTAAAGGAAATGCTCTAGTTTGAAAATAAAGGATTGTCTCTTATTCACAAGGATGTTCCCAGATGAAGGGCTTGATCACAGCGCTTATGAATGAGTCTCAATTTGAAGTATAGCACCAGCAGTCCAGCATGGACACAGAAGTCCAGCATGGATAGTCGGAAGACTGACTGTGAGTCAGACATTCAGCTCCACCAGGTTTTTCACTCTTCTAAGGAATTAGTGAGCAGATAGGGAATTTGAAAAACAAAATTTAATTGAACTATGAAAGATGTTTTGATAATAATAATGGTAGCCAACAACTGACTCTACAAGGTATATATTGCTAGTGAGTCATTTTAAAAAGAAGAAGATTCCAGAAAAATGGTTTCCTAAAGCCGCAGAAGCCGAGATGTTAGCATGAGGATTCAAATACTGGCTATTTTAGGACTTCTCGTGAATTCCAGTTCTCAGGAGAATCTGGAAAGGTAAAATGTTAATCTCATTTCTGTTTTCTTTTCTTTCTTTCTTTTTTTTCCCCTTTTTGGTTGTTTGAGACAGGGCTTCTTTGTGCAGCCTTGGCTGTCCTGGTACTCACTCTATAGACCAGGCTGGCCTAGAACTCACAGAGATCCACCTGCCTCTGTCTCCTGAGTGATGTGATTAAAGGTATGCACCACTACCACCTGGCTTCATTTCTGTTTCTTACGTGAAATGAACATCCTGCAAATTTTAGAAGGAACCACTAACATGATCTGTTTGCCAGATTTCGAGGCACCCTGATTGCTAGAATTGTGAGCTACAAAGCAGGTTAATTAGGACTTTATAAAACATGTTAATATGTGAGGGAACCAGGAAAAGCCTAGGGATAAAGTGGATTGTGAGTAAGTACACTAAGTGCAGGGCCTCCAATGAGAATCTGACTTCCTTAGGAAAATGGATCTTCAGAGACTAACTTCTTTCTGGTCACATCTGCTGATTGTTGTCTTCCAAAGATCATTATCCTCTCCTGTCAATATTAAAAGACCTAGCTGGAATTGCATGCTTATTATCATTACATTCATTGTGCCTGCATGGTAGCCATTTGCGTATAGCATCAGCACAAGGGGTGTGTGTGAGGAGTGGCATTGAAAGTTCTAGGGATGAATTTGTGGATTTCCCTTAGTGTAGTTTTAACTGTATCATATTGAAAACTGAGGTAGTGAATTTGACAATTGAGTGAAAGAAAATATGAAGAAGAAAACAAGGTACCTACCCCAATCTTGCTAGTTCTGAGTGTATTAAGAACTAACACTGTCCTGTTTTTCTTCCATTCTTATCAATCTTTATAATATGGCTTGTTATGAATTTTATAATAAATAGGAAGCATAGAGTATAAAAGGAAAAGCAAAGAAGGGCATCAAAATTACTCTGTAAACCAGCGGTTCTCAACTTGTGGTTTGAGACCCCTTTGGGGGTCACATATCGGATATCCTGCATATCTGATGCTGGAGAAGACCCGAATAACAGAGGTTATGCTCCTATTGTGGCAAGGATTTGAGAATTACAGAGGCTGAGATATGGCATAAGCAAAATAGTCTCCTGTTCTTTTATGTCGGAACAAGAGTCAAAAAAGGACATCTTTGGGCATCACTCATAGGCTTCTCTGTTTATAGTTCTAGGCCTGTCTAAAATTGAGGAAGAGTGAAGAGACTGGATTAGAAACTTGATTCTGTAACTGTCATATATCCAGAAACAAATTAAGTCATAGGACCCAGCCGCATAAAGAATTTTAAAATCTCTTGACTACAAGTAAATGGAGTAATAGAAGTCAGCAAGCATGATGCTTTAACCTGTCCCAAATCTTTAATCAGGGAACAAAGGAGAAGCAGCTATTTAAAAGGGTGCTTTGTGTCAGTAAGTTTATTAAATAGAAAGACTGGCAATCCCTGCTAAAAGAAGACTGTCCATCCAATTAAATTACAGAATATTAAAAAGGTCAAAGCAATATAGAAGTCCTCTAATTCACAGAAAACACTAAAATTCTGATTTCTCATACTCCTGACAAAGATTGCAATTGTAATTTGAAAAGGGTAAAATATTTATCTAGTCCTTTGACAAAGATGGAAATGAGGATGTGACTGGTCATGAATGTAACCTCACAAACATAACCTCACAAAAGTAATGTGAAGAATAATCTTTTTAAAGGCTGAACTGATACACTGTGTCTTTGTCTTTGAGAGGAGGATCCCAGATGATGGTTATAACAAGAATCATTGACTTTACCCTGTTAATATATGTTTAGTCATTACACCCTTCTGTCTAGCATCCTATTACTTACAAAGTCTCCGTGAGTTTTAATAGCACATGAGCATTCACTCTTCATCAATGTGTACTGTGGAACAAGCTGTGGTTTCCTGTTACTATGTAGTTCTCATAGTGTGTGGTTTAAGACATCCAAGAATGGGAGCCCTGCCTTTGCATCAAATCGTCTAAAGGATGTGAGGCATAAACTGCAGCATGTGCACAATAATGCTGTGGCTTTGTTTGTAATAAACATTTAAAATGACCAACTTTCTCATAAATACACTAAGTAGGATGATCTATGAGATTTCTAATTTATTCTTGTTTAAAATTTAACCATGCTTTTTTAAAGCATATCAATTTTGTTAATACCATGTAATTAAAACATGTCAGTGCACAGCAAGTTTTAGTCTAAATTAATGACTATGAGAATTATTTTAATTAAATAACCAATTATAGAAAAATCGCAAGCATGAGAGCTGACATTTAAATGAATTTCATTTAAATTGCTTCTTAACATTGTCCCATCTAGGACACTAATGCAAAATGAACTATTGTATCAACTTAGATTATCACTATTTTTGTATGCACATAATGTATTCACATTCAATCACTGGAACAGAGCAGAATATTTGGTATTGATCTAAAACTTCTATTAATAAAAACCCAACAGAATGAGCTCAAGTAAAAACAAACCATCTTTCTTTCTTTCTTCTTCTTCTTTTTTTAATGTGTGCTGATGAATGCCATTGTAATTCTTACAGAAAACAGGCTTGTGCATTGGGGAATCAGGAGACTTGAGACTCCATTTTTAAGTGCTTATACATAGATGACTTCTGTGCCTTGCACATAGTGGGACTCTGTAAATGTCATCTCTTAGGGAGAATATATATAAATATTTCTTTGTTTTCTTTTCTCAAATGTGCTTGTGTGGCATATGGCACTTGGACAATTCAAGTCCCTTATGAGAGGAAGAGGTCACATATTCTTTGACAGTACAGCTGGATAGCAGTCCAGATGCTTGTTTTTATGTTGTATAAACACTACAATGCCATTTCCTCAACATAAATGACTTACTGCTACCTAATGTTTTATGATTTAATGCAGTCATTCTTCCACAAATGAGTCAAGATTTTTTTAAAAGTAACTAATTTATTATAGCTTTCTTCATTAGAACCCCTTGACTTTATAAAGCCATTTCTTAGAGAAGAATGCATGAAAAACAGACAAATTTATCCCATTAATGCTTTATTTACTGCAAAATGCAAGCACAGAAGGAACTATAGAAAGAGCTAAAGCTTCTTCCATAGGTTAAGTGAAGTTGAACACATTTGAATTTATTGTAAAACTATCAGCAAGAGTATAATGAAGGTGTTTTAGCCAGGCACACAAATACTCTTTTGTTTGCGGTCATATAGTGTGGCTGGATACAGAACATACGATTTGAAGTGGATCATTGCTCTTTTTAAGTTGATTTTTTCTAATGTGGGTTTTATACACTGGGTTAAGTGAAATCATACTTAGTAGTATGCAATCTGAAATGAAAGGAGCTTTCTGCTTATCAGCTGGAACACATCAGAAGCTTATTTATCTTTGACTAGTTAATTGTTCTTTTTGGTCAGTGCTACAGTGTGTGTTTAATAATTCTGTCCCTATTTGCACACTTCACTTCTTTATCATCACAAAATATTTAACATCAGAAAAATTAGAATCTTTTTCTACACATTTCCACTTGCTATCTCTTTAAAAAGAAAAAGGGAAAGAAAAGGCTACTGCATTTGTTGTTCATTGATTAACCAGTAATGTTATGTATAAATAATGTATCTGACAGTATGGCAGCCCACTTGGGACATTATGCCATTTACTACAAAATAGGATGCAACATACAACTGAGCAGTGAGAACAAATTAAACATCTTTCCTTGGTAACTTTAGCATTTTTATTAGGTGATAAACATCACAGTGAGAGGAAAGCAGATGTAGTTATTTCAGTAATATTAACCTTAATCGAAAGCTAACTTGACATAGAGTGTAATACTTTTGCATTATAAAATTTTGTCCAATAACAATGGAAACCAAATTTTCCAAGGTCATTATGAGACGGTATCTCTAGAAATTAATGACTGTCCTGTCTAAAATTTCATCTATAACTACTGAATTTTGTTATTAATATTGATGAAAAAATTAGGCATAAATTTAGAGACTTATAAGTATGAAAAATGCCCAAGTATTTTTAGTGTTGTATTTTTCTTGCCTTAACAAGCATGTTCTGTAGTGCACTTGACTCTGAGTGAAATTTGTTCTTTGAAAGCTGTATGTATATCATCTCCAAACTCCTATTCAGAAGCAACTGGGGAGTGAATAAAATTAAGGACAGCTATGGATGTAATTAGCAACCAACATTCATTCTCACTTTTTTCTTATTTTATTCCATCATTTATGCACAGGGATGCAGGCATGAAAATGCAGTCCTTAAACAAAATAACAATTGACAATTGAGTGGTCAAGAGCGACTGTAACGGTGGATTTAATACATATGTCTGTCCTTCCTTCTTCCCACTCCCTCTCCCTTTCTCCTTACTATTAAAAATACTGTGTTTTTATATGGTGTCAGACCCCGTGTTTAGAGCTTCAGCATGCAGCAGTAAACAAAACAAAGACTCTTCTGAAAATCATTCTTATGTTATAATAGGGAGAAACAGCAAATATAAACAGTGGTAGTGTTATAAGGACAAAAAAAGGTGAAGAATGTAGATGGAGGTAAAGATGGTGGAGTCGGTGGTTGTGAAAGTCATTGGCAGGGTAGCCTTGATTGAGAAGGGGGTATTTGAAGGACTGAAGGAGGTAAGAACTTGTCTTTACCTGAGAAGAAAGGGAATAGGGCAGAGGAAACAACAATACAAGGTGCATGAATTCTGATTCTGCCTGTTAATGTCCTAGGAGCTCTAAAGAAGGCAGAGCTGGTGGAGCAAGGAAGTGAGGGCAGAGTTGCTGAGATGTCGAATCACATAGGGCACAACTGAGCATTACAAGGAAGCAGGCTTTTGTAAGGAAAGGGAAACCACCACAGGGTGAGAAGCATGGAGAGATGCATGGTCTGAGGTCATAGGACCATTCTGACTTTGACATTGGAAGCTCACTAGAGGAGATCAAGGTTATATTCATCTTTCCAGACCACCATAGCAGAATACTGGAAACTGAGTGGCTTACTCATTAGAAACGCCATAGTTTTGAAGGTTAGAAATCAAAGACCATGTGCTTTGATGAGGTTGGTTCTGGGTGAAGTGTCTCTGTGGCTCGTGTGTGTCCTCCCATGGCCTTTCTTCTGTGTGCACACCACCAGTATCTTTTTACTCTGCAGAATTCCACTTCTGCTTGATTGTAGCCCCATCCTAGGGCCTACTCGACCTTATTTACCTTTAAAAAGGCCCCATCTTAAGTAAAGGCATACTGGTGGTTCAAGCTTCAGCGTATGATTTTGGCAGGGAGACAAACCTGTCCATAATGGTAAGTTTGAAAAATGAAAATGATGCTGACTGTATTACTATCACAGCAAATCAAGAAAGAAATGATGATAATGGAAATGGTGAAAAGTGATAAACTCTAGAAGTATTTTAATGATAAATCTTAATTTCCTGACTCATTGGATAAGGTATATATGATAAGAACAAGCTAACTCCAAGGTCTTTGGCCTGAGCAACTAGAAGAATGGAGTTGCCATCATTTGAGATGGATTTAGTTGCTAAGGGAATAGATTTGGGGCAAAAAGCCATTAAGGGATCATAATTAGACATATGGAGCTAGATATTTCTGTTAAATAGACTAGTGGATATGTCAAGGAAACAGGTGGACATGTCAGTCTAATGATATGTGTAGGTTAGGCATGGGGATTTGGAAGTGTTTGACATTTAGAAACAATAGATAAGTAAGAAAAAAATAAAATGGAGTAAAGTTTGAAAGTGATAAAATGATGACTCTAAATTCCTGTGGTCTATATTCTAAGAGGAAAGAAGAATTGGCAAAGGGCAAAGGGAACACAGTAAAGAAAAAGACAGACAAAAGTGCTGGAAGCCAACTGGAAATTACATATCAAAGAAGAGAGAGAGTTTGGTGCTGGAACCATAGGATATACTCACATGGCCTTGCACCAGACCAGTTCTACTAGATAAAAGTCAAATTAGAGAGACTGAGAGGTGAGAGATCAGACACTAAAACCATAGAACTTCTTTTGAAGAGTCTTTTCCTTGAATCTGAGAAGTGCAGTGGCTGATGAGGGCATAGGGTATTGATAGAAGGTTGTAGTTTTAGAGCAAGAGAAATTGCACCAGGTTTTTATTCTGATAGACAGGATCTGGTAATGGATGAAACATTGATGATGGCTGTTCTGGATGATGTCAAAAGAGTGGATGTAGAAATGGGAGTTGAGTTCACTCTAGACAGAAGCAAAAGTGGGTTTGCATACGCAACCAGCAGAAAACCGGAGCTTTTCTACATAGAGACTGGGGGGCTGGTAATGTGATTAAATCAAATAAGCCTTCCCCCCCCCATTGATTCAGCTTTCTCACAAAGTATGACAGGATAAATACATATTCTAGTTCTACTCAACCATGTTTTCTAAGTACATATTCTAGCTCCAAGAATACTTAGTTTTCTAGGCCTTGGAGCCTAGAAAGGTGTGCAGGTGTTGACCGGGTGAAGAAGTGTTGACCACAGTGGTAAGAAATGTGAGCCTGTAGAGGAGAGCATACTGTAGAGTGGATAGTGTCTTAGAGTTGCATAGTAGATTGCTGTTCACCAAACACTATTTTATATATTTCATCATTTTATACCAATGGGAAGCTATTACTACTGTGAATCATCATTGTTATTGAAGTGATAATGGCTCCCATGTCCAATACAATCTGATAGCTCCAGAGAGTGTTATGTGTCAGCAAGTTTAATGACAAAGGCAAAAGGACTACAAGAAGACATTTGAAAGGCATCTTCAGGACACACTGTTGAGCAACTGAACTCCTGGCCACATGACTCTAGTGCCTGGGACGTTGCTAAGTTTTGACAGTTTGAGCAGTAATGGGATGTGACTCACGTGACTTCTGATGGTGGGATTTAGCTGCAGCGGTGATTGATTCAAACAGATCACTTTCCATGTGTTTATTTTTCTTTATGTTTTCTCATTGTCCCTGTATTAGTCACTATTTCTCATGATTGTGACAAAATCCTTGGCACATACAGCTTAAGGAAGGAAAGGTTGTTTTTTTTTTTTTGCCCCAACTTGAGGGCACAGTCTGCCATAGTGGAGAAGTCTTGACAACAGGAGCTTGAGGCAGCTGGTTGCATTGTACCCATAGTCAAGAAGCAGAGAGAGATGAATGCTAGAGCTCAGCTTGCTTTCTCCTTATTCAGCCAAGGACAGCAGTCTATGGGATGCCAGATAAAGATCACAGGGAGTCTTCCCTTCTTGGTTTACCAAGTTTAGAAACTCCCTTACAGACACGCCCAGTGTTTCAACTCCTAGGTGATTCTAGATCTAGTCAAGTTGACAATATTACTATCACAGTCACCTTCTAAAATGTCTTAGTTTAAAAAGAGAAGAGTTATAGTCACTGCAATGTAGAAGGAATAAATATTAATAACAATCTATAAAATAGCTTGAGGGAAAATAATTCAATGCATTGATTCACAGTATGAAAGAATTTTCCCCTTTGGAGTAGCTGGTCTATTCTTTGCACTTGGCTAGGGTTTGTTTTGTCGTTGATAATATTATTTTACTGAGTCCATTACCAGATACTAAGAAATCCTATTTGTGACACTCAACAGTGTGTAATTATATTAGCATTATTATGTTCTCTAATATTTGAATCCTTAGTAGCTAGGGTAGCCAGGTGCAGAAATGCCCGTACCTGTCATGTGCAGCACTGGACTGCCTAAGTATGGCTACAGGAAGGAGTCCAAAAATCATCATTCTTAAACATCTTACAGATAATGACCTGAAGTACTCGAAGGAGGTGAAAAGCTGCCAACTGGCAGTTGTAAGTAAAGCCTTGTGATTTTTAAGCTAGTGTTATATTTTCATATACCGAGTCTGAGTATTAATCCAAACCATTGTGCTTCCTGTAGAAAACAAACAAACAAACAAAAAAAGACTCAGAAAGCAATGCTTTGAAAGATTCATCTAACTTAAATTGAACTTAAGTGTGAAATACACAGAGTCAGAAAGTGCAATGGTGGTTACTACTGTTACTGAATGCATTCATGCAAAATTTCCTAACTGCTACAGTATATACCTACAAAGGTAACTACATTGAGTGATAGATATGTTCATTGGCTTAACTGTGGTGATCATACCATAATGCATTTCACCAAATTATCAAGTTGCATATACTAGATGCATACAGTGAAAATTAAAACAGAGGTAAATTATATTTACAATACTGTTGGTAAAGTGATAATATTGTATATTAAACAACTTTGCTCTCCTTATCCTTCTGTGATATGATCTTGGCAGAAAAACAGACCTTTTATCATTACTTCTCTCATTGCTGTGAAAAGACACCATGACCAAGGTAACTTACAAATGAAAATATTTATTGGGACTCATAGTTCCAGAGGGTTAGAGTCTGTGATCACAGAGCAGAGCATGGCAGTAGTCAGGAAGGCATGGCACTGGGCCAGTAGCTGAGAGCTCACATCCTCATCCAAGACAAGAGGAAAGAGCAAGAGAAAGCTGACTGGGAATGGTGGGCTTTTGAGACCTAAAAGCCCACCCTCAGTAACACACCTCCTTCAACAAGGCCACACCCCTTAAGTCTTCCCAAACAATTTCAACAAACGGGGGCCCAAACATTTAAATATATGAGCCTATGGAGGCCATTCTCATTCAAACCACCACAGCGAGCAAAATAGTAATGCATGTATCTGTGGAGAGAAGGGCGAGATATTTTAATATCTTTGTAATCAAACTCATAGTCAATGTGCCAAACCCAAAATAATATTTTAAACCATATGAATAGTAAAATTGGCCTCAAGCCACATGATCACATCATTAGATACAGAAAAGGCCTTTTACAAAATCAAACATGCCTTCATGATAAAAGTCCTGGAGAGACTCGGAATATGAGGGGCATACCTCAACATAATAAAGGCAACTTATAGCAAACCCACAGCCAACATTAATCTAAATGGAGACAAACTCCAACCATTTCCACTAAAATCTGGCCTCTTTAAATGTAAGAAAGATATTTCTTTTACAAACCAGAGTGTAGTTCTGAATTAATTCTTCTTTGTGTTATTTTTACATACATATTTATTTTTGTGTTATCTTATCTGCAAAGCTAGACAGTTTTAAAGGAAAGGGAGAATTATCAACAAATTAAATCATTCTTACATGTAACTTCTTTGCTGTTAACCATTTCTGCTGGAATTACATGTTTTAGAAAGTCAAAGTGCTGATAGAGAACAGCCTCCAGGTAAGACACAGCAGACCAATGAAACTGGTATGAAGTCATAGGCATGTTCATGCAGAACATCTTTAGAATGGACACGCTGACATAAACATAGCACAGTATTCTTTTTGTAGATGAAGCAGAATTTTATATGTTGTTACCGTCCTTCCAGCATTCTACCTTGCATTCCATTCATGACTCATCAACAGTTGACAGAATCTAACGTATGCTCCCCATACACATGTCATACACATGCCTGACGTGGCTTGTTCATGACATGCTGTAGTTTCAAATTCTACCACTTGATGGCAGTTACAGTAAAACTCAAGGGAGGGACAAGGGAAATCCCCAAGTGCACAGCAAAGCCCCTGGAGCTGTGGCCTCATCTTTCACATCAGCTATTCAGAATTAAGGGGCCAGCTAAACAGTGTGGAAATGCTACGGTGAAGCCATTTGCTTGTGAGGGAAGAAGACAGGAAGAGAAATGCGGGGGCAAGGTGGGAAATATGATAGAATTAACAGGACCAGCTCTAGAATTCAGCTACATGTCATGATAAAATATCCATAGTGAAATAACCAGCATTAGATATTATTAGATATTCTGATTCTAAGTTTTCTGATGGAGCAGCCATATAGAGATGGGAAATAATTTAGCCAACACACACACACACGCACATACACACACACACACACACACACACACATTGTGATAATGACATACAACTATAACTATACGCTATTACACTTTTTTTTAAAAAAAATGAATGCTGTAAGGTCAAAGTGTTTAAAACTATTAGATTTTTTGTTGGCTGTATAGCAATACTGACTTCTCAGCCATCACACATATATGCAAATAAAAATGAGTGTTTTGTTATCTAAAACTCAGAATCAGAAAAAAACGAGTTAGCCTGCCCAGCATAAAATGAACATGTGGGCCCTATCTTTAAAAAAGCAGGGTAAGTGATTATGAAGATATTAAAATGTAAAGTGTTTTTCTTTACTCAAGTTTCTCTTGATTTATTGTGGATATTTTAAGTTTGTTATATCAAAGAAATATCACATTAAAACTTTGAATTGTTATATACATTGACCATTTAGTCTTATATTGTAATTCTCAGTTTAAATACAAACATAAAAGCATTTCTACCTACATACTGATGAACCAAAAAATCTGTGCAACCAATTTATTTTGAGGCCTATACATATGTGTACTTTTTTCTTGCCAGTAAAATGGGAAAACTGTGCAGAACTCATTCAACCATATT
Organism: Peromyscus attwateri; assembly: GCA_902168425.1. Lineage (NCBI taxonomy): Eukaryota > Metazoa > Chordata > Mammalia > Rodentia > Cricetidae > Peromyscus > Peromyscus attwateri. Next base: position 14,305 of record CABHPP010118447.1, read on the forward strand.
TTCATGTTTTTATTTTAACATGCATACATTTTTCTAACTGGATTACAAGTAGGGATGGGTTGAAATGTAAAGGGACTATGGATTCCTTACCAGCTTTTTCTTTCCTTCTTAGTCACCATGTTCAGCAGACATTAGTATAGAGAACAAAGATGGATACAAAAATATACAAGATTCTTTAATCCTTTATATTTCATAATATGTTCTTTGTGGTCCTTTCTGTAAATGAAGCTAGTCCTGGTTTAAATGGATGCTGTCACACATTGAACAAGTCCCCATTTTCTCACTAGGAGACATAGCAACCTCTTTGCACTTGCTTTTAGTCTTGTTGAACTCCCATACATTGCCAGGTCATGGAATTCAGGGTACTGATGGGGTACTGCGAGGATGGCATCTGATTGTAGGAAGAGCTGCAGAGACATCTCAGTAAGGTGCTTGGTAAAAGCATGGGACTTTGAATTCGATCTCCAGAACCAACAGTAAAACTACCTAGCACAAAGATGCATACTTGTAATTCAAACACTGAGGCGACAGAGACAGGTTCACAGGCCTGCCAGCCTTGGCTTATGTGGTAATCTCTAAACCAGTAATGGAGCTTTTCTTGAACAAGAAGTAGGATGGCCCCTGAAAAACTACGCATGTGCCTTTTGACAGGCATGTGCATACTGTGTTCCCCGCCCAGATACAAACAAATTGGGGCAAGAATGGTGGATTTCCTTTCTTCATTCATGAAGCTCATTGTCTTTAGACATTAGACTTCAACCTAAAACACCAGTTCAGAGATAACATAATTGAAAATTTCATGGGAAATAACAGAACTTTAGGCTAAGCATTACACACTTCTGAGCACAGGGTGTTAGCTGAGTAGAGTTTACAGCTGTGTAGACTTTGTGACATGGACCTTGTTAATAGTGTTCAATTATTTGAAGTCCACTTGAGGGACACACACTGGTACATGAAATAACCAAGTGGCTGCTATAAATAGAGCATATTGACGAGCCTCAAAATCTTTCCTCCATTTTGTTGAAAGCCAAGGATTAGAATTGATTTTGTGAAGGCTTTCTATAAAAATTACTGAAAACAATTACCTTTCTAGAGGCACATACAAATGCAATAGGACCAGTCATCCTCCTGGTTGGTACCTTGGCAGACTTCACACCTGGCATGATGGAGAGAAGCAAGGCCAATGAGAAGTGGGCCTACCTTTGTAAAGCTAGCTGATGAAAGGGGAGGTGGTGGCAAAGATGTGGTTCTCCATCAACACCCCCACAATGAGACAATTATAGAAAGCACTGTGCATAAGTGTACAATCTAGAGATTGATTCTTATTCCATGCTTAAGGTACATACACTTGGGTACCCATTAGAAAGACCTTGCATGATTCCAAGGTAACTAGAGGTTTGGTCCAGAGAATAAAATAACTCTATTATTCATTAAAAGTCAATTTTAATGAAATTTAAGTTGCACTAATTTTGTACAAAGTCGTTAATAAAACATTCCTGGTTTGATCAGAAAACTTGAGTACAATGAATCCTTACAGAAGGAACTAAATATTGTCTTTTAGATAAGAAATAATGCATATTCTGGGATTTTATTCTTATGATGTAACCCCAGAGAATGTGGATAAGGAATTTAGATGTCTATTGAACTCTCAGAAAGGAAATTTCTATTTTTCTTGGCTTAACAATATAAATGTGTTTCCTTTATCTTTCAGGTTGGAATTGTTTTTTTAATTGAGCACATTTTTTCCATATAGTACATCTGATTTTCAATAAAACATGCTTAATTTATAATAGATGTGTTTTTATATATTACTCAATCTTCTTTACACATGCATACTTTTAGTCTTTTCTGGGCTTCATCAGCAATTACTATAAAGACTTCTTCAGAAGGTGATTTAGAATATCCCTTGTATTTTACTTCATAACCCTACTGGAAGACAAATGTTGAAGTTTTTCATTGTATAGCCCCTTTATTTAAAAGAAGAGACTATAGAATAGAGGCAGAAAACAAACAAAACATATTAAGATACTGTAGAAACACACACAAGGTCTACACAGGCTCAAGCCAGATGGGGTCCCAGTGCTTAGAGGGGGAAGTGAACACAGGATCCAGCTCCCAACCAGGAAGCTATCTGCAATTGACACTCACTTGGAAAGGAAAGAAAGAAATAGTTTTCTCAATGAAATCTCATTGGATATATTAATCACATTCAAGGGTAGGCTCCATGTCCAGCAGTAGATAGCGAATACTAAATAAACTCAATGATATTTTTGTAACTTTTTTTGACCTCATATTGCTTTGTTTGGGCATTTTTTGTCTCAATTGGTCTTTTGTTTGTATATTATGGCTTCTGATTTTGTGTTTACATAGTGTATGTATGTCTCTTGTGTTTTGCTATCTTTTTTATTCTGGTTTGTTGGTTTATTGGTCTTTTGTTTATACAAAGCCTATTTGCTTTATATAGAACATCTGATTTTAAAACTTAAGTTTAAAAATATTGGTGAAGTTGTCATACTCTTAGAATTATTTAAGACACACATTCACTGACAGGTACTATTGATACTTTATCTGTTTTCTTTTTACTCTTTGCCTAATGTAGATTCTTGTTTGTATTTTAAAGCATAGTCACAAGCTATTTTCCAAACTGAAGGAAGTGAATGTGTATTCAATTCCTTCTAAAGTTTGTTCTGGTAAGCTTTTGATACATTGCAAGTTGAAGTTTCTCAAGATAACATTCCATAAAGAATAAATGAACCTCAGATTCTGAAATCCACAATTTATCTTGAAGTTTCTTTTTTTTTTTTAATCAACAAAGGAAGATTTAGCCTCTAAAGCATGTGAGATGATTTGTAGGGTGCTGGCAATGGCACTGAGGAATGGTGGTGACATTGTGAGCAGGAATGGCCTAAGAACCTTCATGGCATGTTGAAATACCATATGACAGCGGGACTGTTCATTGTTTATATGGAATCGCCATGTTGATAACACTCTAGGCACAACTTGTAGACACGATCTCTGAGCTATTTGAAAAATGACCCAAATAAGCTTTTGAACATTTATATGTCACCCCAATAACTGATAAAATATACTGGAGGAGTCACTTCTACATTAATTCAATGGTTCCATTTCCATGTATTGGAAAATATCTCAATATATAATTGATCTTGCTTTTTAATTATTGTTAGGAATAGTAACCTAAGATCAACTGTTCAAAACTCAAATTGTGAACCTGGCAGATGTTCTCCAATTACTTGGCTTATATCCAACACCTGTGTGTAACAGGTCAAATTATTCAGATTTCTATGTATTCATTTTGCCAATTAATCTTTCTTTCACCTGGAGTTAATTGTCAAAGATGTGACATGCTTATAGATACAGCTTGATATTATATGTCTATGAAAAGGTTGGGATAATGGTAAAGGCTAGTTTGGAATTCATTTCCATTATATGTCTACTTGTTGAGGCAGAGGGAGAAAAATATTTGAAGACGATCTCAACCCTTCTTGTCATTGACTTGGCCCTCTTCCAAGCAAAAACAACATGGCTTATTTTCAAAAGCATATTTTAAGTGTTGTTTATATTACTTTCAGTGTCAAACATGAACTTCACTTTAAAATTGCAGTGTTGAATTTTCATAGTCTACATGTTTTTCTTTTTGTTGTTGTGTTTTTTTTTTTTTGGTCAAATAACATTGACCTTGAACACTCTGGTGTCCCAATCTCAAGGATTCATTTCAAGAAACAATATTCATGAAGATATATGATCCACAGATAATTCTAGATATTGTAATTTTATTCTGAGGTCAAGCAAGCTGCATACTTATAACACATTGTTTTGGTATAATAATGATTACTTTTACTGCATTTTCTCATGAGAACAGCACTGACATCATTAGGGAACATAATAAAAACATAATAAGAAACAACAATCATTAGCAGGACTAGCCCTAGGGATACTGAGGACATTTTCAGTTTTATCACACATAAAGGTGATCACATAACACTGTGTTTCCCTTACCGGAATCATGTTTCCTTTGGAGGAATCCTGATGAAAATTTCCTTTTTGTGTTGGGAAACTTTACCACTAGAAACTAGACATATGTTCATTGTCTATATTAACTTTTCTTCTAGCTTTATTGTATTTTCTTTTAAAATAAAATTTCTGGCCCCCTTTAAAATTTAAATGTTTTATTTTTTGAGAATTTTATACAAGTACTATATTTACATAATTTCCACCCCTCCCTCCACCACCTCCAATGTCTACCTTGTCCTTACCCCATTCCATCTCAAACTCATGAGCTCTTATTTCATAATTATTATTGTTTTACACACACGGACACACACACACACACACACACACACTACTTAGTACATTTTGTGTTGTTCTGTGTATAAGTGTTTAGGATTGACTATTTGGGGTTGGATAATGTATCAGGGCTCTTGTTCCTGGAAAACAGAAATTCTCCAACCCTCATACATGTATTCTTAGATGTAGGACCATTCATGGCAGCCGGGGCAACCTCTCAGTGGCCACAATCTCCAAAGGAGAGTGGGAGAGTGATTCTCCCTACCAGAGAAGCCTTCAGTTTTCAATAGTTCCTCAGCTACTGTGAGCCTGTCCTCCATCCATGATGGAATTTTGACTGGATTGATCTTGTTCAGACAGCCATTGCTGCTGGGAATTCATGAATGCACTGACCATGTCAAGTCCAAAGCACAGCATGTTACAGCACTCCTCATCTTCAGGCTCCTACATGCTTTCTACTCCCTCTTCTGAGATAATTCTCTGAGTATTGAGGTGTGTGGTAGAGGTGGTACCAAAGTCCTGTTTACGATAAACATGGTGATGTAACTTTTCTGTGCATTACGTGAGTTGATCAGGTCAGCCTTGTCCTGCAGATAACATCAATAGGACTGAAATCTTTAGCAAGGTGGGGTGGGTATGCATATAATCTCAGAACTTGGAGACTGAGGTAAGAATATTATGAACTGACTGGGTAGTATAATGAGACTTTTTCTCAAAAATGCTGAAAAAAATGTAATAGGATCATCTGTTTATTGTGCAGTCCTGTTCTCTACCCTGTCTCCCCCTATTCCTTAGCTCTAACTCCATCCCTGAGTTTGCCAAGCTCCTGACCTTTAAGATTCTATAGTCTGTTCTAGACCCTAAATCCAGTCCTTAAAGCTGATGACAGATTTAATGTCCTAATATCTCTTGTGTTGCTATATCAAATATGATTTTTTATTGCTCAGTGTCTTTATCTGTTTGTGTGAACACACACACACACACACACACACACACACACACACACACACACACCAAGTAAATACCTTCCCAAGCAAATCTGCCAGTGGAGACTTACTCAGCCCCAGCAGTCAGAATTAAACACTTTGCAACCCTAAAGGCATAATAAGCAAGCCCCTTCTGTCCTAATCCAAACTTTTGCTTCAGTCTCATTCTCCCTTAACACTCTACCCTTCTCTAAGTGAGTGACTAATCTGACAATGCAATCTCCCTCAGTGTATCCTCAGTTCCTGAATTAGTGGAATTTCTCCTAAGAGTTAAATATGTGTATATTTAACTTGACTGTTTTTTTTTAATCATAAAGTGTTAAAATTTCTATTAAATGACTAAGACAAATAGTTTGGAATTACAGACAACCTTTGGGGCTATTGAGTCTTTCAGGATAAAGGAGCATCCGTTCCACATACATAGTAAGTCCTTGGCTTCACCTGTTTTCACCACCTGCCACATTACAGTAACCCACAGGCAGGAAAGCAATTGGCGGGGGAGAAACAATAAGGTAAGAGGTGGCATTAGAAATGACCTATTTTTCATAGCAACTAGCGGTTAATAGTCGCCACATCCCTACAAACAGAGCATGCAGATGTCTGCACACTAGGAAATCTTCAGAGTAACAACAGTAACATTATTAATATTTTCGTGGCATTTAAATAATTAACTAATCAGAACTAATATCCCAAAGGATACTGTGGCAAAACTAAGATGGAAACGGTTGACGGCAGCCGCTTAAGTCAGAAGCTATGAAAAGTAACAGTTACTCTGCATGTGCCATCCTAACGTCTTCCTGCACTAAGTCATTTCATCATCGCAGTTATTCCCCTTCTCCTATAAGAGATCAAGAAACAGAGGTGCTAAGTCACTTAGTTGCCCAGAACACACAGGCTGTAAACAACAAGGAAGATTCAGGGAGTCTCTCTCCATCCACCCTTGCATGTTGCACCTTCCAACTTCCAACACAAGGGAACTGAGTCTTAGATGCCTTCTTCCTCCAGCTATTTTTAGTAAGCAGAAGACCCAGTATCAGAGGTCCATTTAGATTTTCCCAGGAGAAGAGCCACACTATGAGTTGGTATGAGGAAGGGGCCTTGCTGGTACTCAGATAAAAATGCAGAAAAAAAAGTGAAAACTGACGATGAATAAAATTTAGCTCTGCAACATTCCAGTTGGCTGCTGTAAATATGTGTAACTCCCAAGTATCACTGGAAAATAAACACACAGACTTCCCAGGAAGCTATTTGGCTTGGGTAGCAATGATTTTTGATGCTCAGGAAACTTGCAGTGTATCCCGAAACATAAAGGGCTTCTCATTGTGCTTCTAAGCGGTGATAAAATGTTTCATAAATAAACATTTCACTTTGTTTCCCCCTTAGTGAAATTATCTTTACTGCTTTGATATATTTTCTTAATACTTAGAGCAACCTGTCCTAACCTCTGTTGGAAGAAAATGAGAAATAATCCCTATATGCAAGATAAGACAAATCTAATAGTTGTGTTTGCAAACATCAAATAGCAGTGGGCTAAAGCAGTGCGATAGAAAGCTATCAATTAATTTTGTTGTAACTGTATGCACCTGTGAATGACTCCTTAATTAAAGAGCCAAACAGAAATCTCTCACAATCGTACGCCACGTTACTTGCACTTCTGTGACTGTCAATTAGCTGGAGTGGATAAACACAACTGGAAGCGTGCCATGTGGACTTCGAGTAAAGAGAGAAAGAAAACAGATAGAACCAGGAGATTTGTGTATGGAGAAAGGAAGACCCAGAAACAAATATGGGCCATTCTCACTGGGATAAATATCCATTTCAATAAAGCAAGTGAAAGTAGGTTCTTTGTGCTGAAAGGACAGAACTCCCCCACTCACTGGAACAAAGAAAGTGAAGCTTTCATACACAAATATACATCCAAAGGGAAGGCAGAGGGGCATCTGTGCTGCTGATGAATGAGAGCTTAATGTTAGTGCTTTATTTCTGTATTAAAGAGAGCAAAGCGAATCCCTCAGCTAGTTGTCTCCCAAGATAATAATATTCTACATGTAGGTCTTACCCTACAATTTTGCTCTATCCTTGGTTCTTTAGTGTTTTGGAAAACAACTTCAGTGGTGTGCTGAGGGAGAGGACATTAAGACCTGTGAGAAGAGAATGTCAAGGTTCCCTCTGGAAAAGGAGATGGATGGCTCAAGTTGGAAGTTTCCAGTTGTCAGCTCTGCTCTGCAGTGATTTATTTTGCTAATTGAAGGAAAAGAACTGTGGAGTTATGAGATTGAAAATTGAACGGGCAACATTTGAATTATGATGAAATTATAGCCCACCACTAAAAGCCTCCCTCGCCCTTCGTCATCAGAAGGGACTGACATTGTAGCTGCTCTAAAACAGGTGCTTTGGAGAAAAGTTAAAATGGTTTCTTGAGAAAGTAGACAGAACATTTGGTGTTCACTAAGAAAATTAATAGTACATTCCCCTGAACCTGCAAAAAGATGGAAGATTTTTGAGGGCAGGGTGTGTGTGTGCATGTCTTCCTTTCCCAAGTTCTTAATGTAGAACCTAGAACAAAAAACGTAAATGAAAAATTATCCTATCTCACCTCACTCTTTTGCTTCCTGAGGCTTTGAGAGAGTGAGTAATTTATATTTTAGACTGGACACACACACACACACACACACACACACACACACACACACACACCAAACTTACCTGAATGAAAGTCAGCCTCACCTAACATAGTAGTTTGCAGCTTAGGCCTCTTTTGCCAGTGACATGATTCAACAGATAGAATATCTTTGAACAATCAAGTGTTCACAGATGTCATCTATTTTTATGACAAAGTGCATATAAAACTATATGGCACACACCTTTTCTGACTTTAGCAAAAGGGTGCATTTCAAAGACAAATAGGAAAAATCTTTCAAAATAATGGTTGAAATTATTGCTAATTACATATCTGTAATAATATCCTACAAGTCTTGTCTGTCATCTGTCTTTGCAAATAAAGTCTTGTTGGGACAAAGCATGCTAATTCTTTTATGCATTGTCTATGGCTGGTCTCACAGTACAATGGAAAGGGTGATTATGATTAGCAGTAGAGACAAAAGGACCTGCAAAGCCTATACTATTTAGCATCAGACCTATTACAGAAAAAGACTACTGACCCCCTGAACAGAGTTGATGGTGATGTGGTTACACTTTCTTTAAACGTACAGAATGTCTCATTAGTTCATTAGCATAGTTTATTTCATTACATTGAGGCAACAAATATATAGTGTTGATTTGATTTGTATTTTAATCTCAGTTAAAGTTTATAAACGTGAAGTAATCACTCTGTTCTTGAGAGATCACTGACTAAGAAACCTCCTTGAAGCTACATGCCTGAGCTGCCAGGTGAAGCCTCTGCTCACTTCCCTACATATCCAAGAGCAATCTATAATTAACTTCAAAAATAATTTCTGCACAATTGCCGTTGTTGACTGTGTGCCTTGCTGTCTGCCTACTGAGCAGGTCTCATTTCAACGCCATGTATGTGTTTTCAGTAAATGCCACATAGTAGGTGTTGGCTAAATTCTTGTTAAATCAATGAGTGGATGTCCACGTCTTCTGCATATTCTAGTGTATCAGTCCAGGATGACACAACTAAATGACACAGATTGGATTGCTTGAAGGGGAATAGTAGGATACAAGTGATCTGATAGGGGAAAGGAAAAGGGTAGAGCATCCTCAGGGGAGGGGGAGTGAGTTAAACACAGGAGGAGGAGGGAACAAAGTTAAAAAAAAACCCACAACCCTATTATGTACATAATTCAGCGTATAAGCATACATGTATTTTTTTTTTACATACATACACAGTTTTAATGAACTTTTCTCATCTGGACTGATGGCGCTCCCTCCAAGAATCAGATATCATGTAACAAAACCCCAATATAGGGCATGAGAAGCAGTATTTTGAGTTGTTGGCCAAAGCTTTCTAAGAGACTCCCAAAGCATATAGCATTTTGCTCTTGCCCCTGGTTACACACCAGAGATAGAGAGTAAGTACCTATTGCTGAAGAGACCATGTACTTCAGAAACAGACCCCAAAGGCCCCTGATCTGAAAATGATCAGGGGACCCCGTCCCTGAGAACTAGCTTTCATGGCACCAGAAGGCATCATACAAGCTTCCAAAGATTTCAGGCAACCAATGGTACTAAAGCAGCTGTGATGCCTATGATCATCAGTGACCAGCATGTCATAGCAACCTCACATGGTACCTTGTCGGTAAAAAACTGCTCTATAATTGGACTTTAGACCCAGTCAATAAGAGCGATATCATGTCTGGGACTGGAAACCTTGCTAATTCATCAGTGCTAGTGAAATCATGATTATTGCAGGGGACTCCACAACTAATTTTCTAGATCAGCATAATCCCCAACAACAACGTATAAACATTTGTCCTTATACCGAAAGACAAGTGTATTCACCACCCCTCATCAACAGAACTTTTCTTCCCAACAGAAGGGGATCACTACAAAAACAAAAAAAAAAAAAAAAAAAAAAAAAAAAACTACAGCCCATCAAAATGAAGAGATATATAGCTGAAGTTTTCTCTGACCCTGCCCAGCCCCACAGATCCCATAGCCACTTATAAAATAATCACTCAGAAGCTTATATTAATTAAAACTGCTTGGCCATTAGCTCAGGCCTACCACTGACTAGCTCTAACATTTAAACTCAGCCCATTCCTGTTAATCTATATGTCGCCACATGTTCAGTGGCTTTACCTGTGTGCCATTACTTGCTGCTCCCTGGATAGTGGACTGGCATCTCCTTGACTCAGCCTTTCTCTCCCAGAATTCTCCTTGTCTGCTTATCCCGCCTCTACGTTCTACCTGGCTACTGGCCAATTAGCATTTTATTTATCAACCAATCAGAGCAACACATATTTACAGCACACAGAACATCCCACAGCAGGATATGGAGCCCAGTCCAGTGGATATATCTACAAAATACCCCTGCATCTCAGGTTCTGGAAACATTGCAGAAGAGGGGGTTGAGAAATTGGAAGAGCCAGAGGATTGGGGACTTTGCTGTGGGATGGTATCTCCTAGTAACATCAGAAGCTATACCCGTAGTTTTACTACCATGACTGCCCAAACATGAGCTGAACAAGGAGGACACAAACAAGCATGCCAAACTGTATGGGGAAAAATCCCAAGAGGCCTCAACCCTAAACAAAGAACTACAGGCTACTAAGTAAACCTGAGAGTGGGCGAGGTGGCCCTCCACAGGGAAGAGCACACCAATTGGTTGTCCAGTCCCAGCCATTCAGCCCTGAAAACATGCATGCATGCAATATCATGTAGACTCAACAGGTTATATTTAGGAAGATATGTTGTAATTAAAGTACAATCTCAATTTTTTTAAAAGTACAGTATGTAGACCTTGTTTAGATCCTGATTCAAATAAAACAAACGTTTCTTTTAAAAAAAATAGAAATTTTCTGAGTACTATGATGCACACCTGTAATCTCAGAATTTAGGAGGACAGGGAAGGAAGATCATGAATTCAGGGATAGTCTGGTCTATATGGTGAGTCCCAACCATTCTGGACCATATAGAAGATTCTTTCTCAAGGACAAATAAATAAAGGCTAGAGATCAGTTTTGACACAGTACTGGATGCTAAAATGTCCAAGATCAAGGTGCCAAAAGGCTTCATTGTCTTTGGTGTCTGGGAAGAGTTCTCATCCTAGCTGAGAACCCTGCAGTTGAGCCCAACACAGTACAAGGGAGGGGAAGGAGGGAGAGAAGGGATAAGAGAATGCAGGTGTGTCTTCCCCTCCCCCTCTACTTTCTCTCCTCCCTTCCACTCTACCTTTTTTTCTTTCTCCTCCCCTTTATTCATAAATTTATTATACATTTTATTTTCTTTTTCATTTCATGGTCATAGTTGTGTGGGATCAGGTTTTACCTTCTGTGGCCTCATTTACTCTTATTCACCTGCTCCTTTGAGAATTCCATCTGTCTTGTGTAACACGAATTTCAAAAGGTCTTATTAATAAAAACAAACCTGGAGCCAGGTATTGGGGTGAATGCTGAAAGATCAGAGAAACAGAACAGGCCACATCCTCACCTTGCCAATTCCTCAGCTGATTTTGTTTCCTCACACTCAAAGCCTCTGAGTCCTCATCCAGATGGATCTCAGCTGAACTGCTACTAAAAGCCTAAAAGCTTAACCAGGCCCTAGTTCCTGGTTTTCACACCTTATATACCTTTCTGCTTTCTGCCATCACTTCTTGGGATTAAAGGCTCATGTCACCACGCCTGGCTGTTTCCAGTGTGGCTTTGAACTCACAGAAATCTGGATGGATCTCTTCCTCTAGAATGCTAGGATTAAAGGTATGTGTGTCACCATTTTCTCGTCTCTATGTCTATCTAGTGGCTGTTCTGTTCTCTGACCCCAGATACGTTTATTAGGATGCACAATATACTGGGGGACATAATATATTACCACAGTCTTGCCCTCCTTAAAAGATCACCAAGACATATGGTTCTTCCAAAGAACCTGGGTAAAGAATTGCTTCCAGGAGGAACAGTGCTCCAAAGCAACTGCACTGGGAAGTTTTCACCTAGCATGGTGGCTTCCCCGTAGCCAGTAGATGAACGCTACCCATTCAGTTAACCTTTCTCAGCTGATGCATTCTAGCACTTTCCAAGACCACAAAGCTATGTGCAATCAGGATAATTGGTACAGAAGGTAGTACACACAGCTGGGAGGTAGAGAAAGAAGTGTCTGGTCAGAAATTCTCAGGTGAAAGTCCATTGACCCTCCTCACCTATTCGCTGTGAGGTCAGCCATTAACGTAGCTAGTGATGGTCTCTCTTTCTCTTTCAGGCAGCATAGCTGATTGGATGGAGACAGTGGTTGTTTCATTTGGAGGACTGTGTTCTCCTACACCAGCTGTACATCCTATCTTCAGTTCTTTCCTGTGGGAACGTAGGGGACTAACCAATGAATTTAAGGAGGAACTAAGTTCATTCTATCACCACTAATATCACATATCATAGGGTGATCTGGCTGACCCAACTTCTACTTTCAATCTCCCCTGCCCTGCCATTTATATCCCATTGCTATAAAAGTTGATTTTTCACTTCAAATTATAATAACCATATGACTGACATCTTTCAATGAGTTAGTATCCTCTTCCTTTCTGGAACATAGAATTGCTATTTATATATGTAGTAACCATCTCTGTTGTATGAGGTCTGAAGCTACATGCAAGTTGTTGGAATACTGAAAGTCCTAGATTCACAGTGGTGGTGAGACCTGCACATTGCTAGATTGTGTGGCATGTGATCTGCTTGCCAAATGCACTTCCAGTTGATTTAATCTGGCATACAGGAAGTGACTCTGCTCTAGTGGCTAGAATAGGTACCAACAATAACATTACCTAGCTCTGTATTGAACAAGCTCTTTGTCTCTTAGAATTGAGCTAGATAATTGCTCAAGTTTCCATTGGGTCTAAAATGATGTGTGATCTTATGGTTAAAATAGTGAAGTAATTGATAAAAAGCCAGAGCATTCCCAAATAATACAGTCATGATTCCTTTAAAGACTTTGTGTGAGATTAATATTATTGTTGGCTTTCTGAATATTTTTAAGTTAAGTTATCCATAGCATCTGCCCATTGGCATGTTTTTGAGAGAATTATTTCAAATTTGCACTGTATTTTCATTTAGAGATAGTGAGGTACTTTGTGTAAGCTATAAGAACTGACAAAGAATGGCACAATGTCTGTCCTGTTTCGTTAGTAGCTGCTGCCGCTCTTTCATATGTGTCCCTGTGACTCCAATTGACCCTTAAATATACTGTTAAGCACATATTTTAAACATGACAAGATAATCAATAAATCTCATAAATATTGATGTCCCAGGGAGGAACTGCATCTTCTGCTAGAGATCGGAATGTGGAGGGAAGCATCCACCCAGTCATTCTTCAAAAGTCCTGGAGAGAAAGCCACTGTCACATTATTTTTGCTTTCTTACTATGTCATTACAGTCTGTGTCAAGGATGCCTGTCAGGCACTTGTACCAACAATGTTTTGAAGCCATGACATCATTTTGACAGTAATTTCCATTTTTTCCATTATTCCATAAGAAACCCCTCACAGCTCCTGTTTTATGGCAACCATTTTACTGTCTAAGAACTCAGACATCAACTGTGTGTGTGTTGCTTCCAGAAAAAAAAAAATACTGAGAAAAAAGACAGGTGGCTTGTTAATTAATGTGCTAAGGACTAGAGTAATCTTTGTATACCCTGGTAATATGCTAGAAGGTGATTGAACTGGCTCCCCCTTTAAGTTCCTGCTTAATGGAACCCCCATTCTTCAATCTCTTAATAGCACCAGTCCTGTGGAAGGAAATCCTTGGCCTCCCCAATGCATTCATTTGCAGGAATAACATCAGTGTGAGTGATATAAAACAGTGGAAGCTGGTGATTTCTCAGTGCTCTTGAGACTGTCAGCTTCTGCATCCTACTCTTTCACACTTACAGTAAGTGGTTACACTAAAATCTTTCAGCTTGATGTGTCCTTCATCCTTCACCGCAGGTTTGCATCTGGCTCCATCAGAATGGATGGTATCACACACAGCACATCCTACATGCTGCAAGGAAGTCAAGGAAGTATGAACCAGGCTCGTCCTTGGAGACTGGGGATGTCACAAACGTTTCCTGGTCCTTGAGCAGGGACCTTTTCCACGGAGTAATCTGCGCCCAGGTGCACATGTTATAACAATTTGGGACAGAGATGTAGTAGCAAAGGAAAGATGAGTTCTTATCTTTAAATGATGGCTTACTGTGTGAGACACAAGTCAAACCAACATCACAGCCCCAAGAGTTAGAACTGAGTTAGGATATTTAAAATATTTCTGTGACAAATTTAAAAACCTTCTATACCTAGGGAGCGCACAGTCATCACAATCATGATGCGTATAGATTCTGGAGCTAGTTTCTCTCAGTGCAAGCTTAGTTCTGTTATTTACAAGCATTGTGAACTAAAGACAGGTTACTTAATCTATCCGTAACTCTGTGTCTCATATGGAAAACAGCATTAATTATAGTGTCTTACCTCATAAGGTGGTTAATAATGCATTAGTATATAAGGTGTTTAAAATAGTAACTGGCACTGCATAAGAGCTTATTCAGTAAATATTAAATATAATTAGAAATGGTAATGTTTTATAACTTTTTAGCTGTACTTTCTTTTTAGGGGTAATTATTGCAGCAAATACTCTCAGCTACCAAGCTGAATCTAGCCAAATCCTCTTCCTATAAGCTGATAGCTTATGATGCACACATCTGTTTGGCTAGGTTGAACCATACTGCTCTGAATTGCTTTCTCTGGTGGGTTTCTGGTTAGACTAATCCAAGAAGACCATATTTAATAATATTATTTGTTTTGACTTTATGTACGTTGGCATTTTGCCTGCACATATGAAAGTGCACTGCCTACCTTCCAGGTACCCTTGTAGGACAGAAGCAAGAGCTGGATTTCCTGGAACTGGAGTTACAAACAGTTGTGTGTACCACATAGGTGCTGGAAATTGAATCCTGGTCCTCTCCAAAAGCATCAAGGTACTCTGAACCACTAAGACATCTATCTCCCCAAAGTCAAGCAAGACATTCTTTCAGAATAGGGGCCAGGGGAGAGGGAGACAGCCATTTGTAGCATGCTTACCTCTCCTAGATATTAACTGGTAGATTAGTCTACATGCTTCTGTGAAAGGA
The DNA here is from genome assembly GCA_902168425.1 of Peromyscus attwateri. NCBI lineage: Eukaryota > Metazoa > Chordata > Mammalia > Rodentia > Cricetidae > Peromyscus > Peromyscus attwateri. Next base: position 29,364 of record CABHPP010118447.1, read on the forward strand.
CTTGGCAGTTATAATCAAAAACACTTAATCATCTGATCTTAAGTCAACAAAGACAGCCAGATTGCCCCAACTCACCTCTCAATCTTATCTTTCTCTCATTAGCATTTTTGGCAGCGTGTGTCATAATTTGTTTTTTTCAATTTTTGTTTTCCTACACTGATCTCATCTCTCTTGGTTTCCTCACCAGCAGTTCATAATGCTGAAATAAATTGAAGACCTTCACATGAGTCTAAGAACTTTCCTAAATCTGACCTCTAGTTTATGTTCTTGTTCTTGAGATTCTTGCTTGCTGGAGACCTTCTCTGCGAGATAAACTGCATCAATACTTCTGCTTGCATGGTAGTCATGGTTCTGCTCATGGTCCTCCCTGCTCTCTTGCCTGCCTGCCTGATTCCTCTGCCTTCCCCTTTGCCTTTCTTTCTACTTCCATTCCTGTCTGTCTGTCTGTCTTCTTCCCTCTCTTACACTTTTCTGCCCTCCCTGCCTACATACTGAAAGGCTTGCTTATGCATTCTACGTATCGCTATACAGCATTTCTTCACGATATAGCTGCCTGTCATCTTTTTCTTCTAGTTATGTTTCACTAATTGAACTCTGACTGATAAATAAGCCTTTCTGAATTTTGGTGAAGAATTATACACAGCAGAGGCAACTTAAAATTCAAATCCCAACTTTGAGATATTTAACTCACAGTGTGGCTAAGAATTGTAAGACCCTTTTAAAGGAATTGCATGAAAAGAAAGAGATAATTCAGTGGCCACACTGGCTATGACTTAACATACACAGTATCTGTAGTTAACTATTTGAAGATTAGGAGTTGGCGATATAGATGAGTAAAGGTGAGAAAAATGTGGAAAAAGTAACCTTTGAGAAGGAAGTGTGGGATAACCCATCAAATTATAATCAGAGTAGTGCAGAATGAAAGACACATGCTTGAAGAAGACAAGACCTAGTAAAACAGAATTTAAATCAAGCAAAAAGAAGGAACAAAGGAAAATTTTAAAAAAATGTCAATATCAAAAAAAATTCATGCAGGCAACACTGGACTCAGGTTGTATTTATATGTTGATTCATTTATATGTATATTTCATTTATACATATATGTAACAAGAATGGTTAAATAAGAGGAGGCTCCGAATTTGGAGGAAGAGGATTTGACATGTGATGGGAAGGAAGAAGGAATGAATATCAGCAAACACAGAAAATGTTGGTAATTACTAACTTCAAAGTAGTTTGTTTAGTATACAAAACATATTCAACTTTAACTCATTCCTTAGTACACATTCCTCTGTGTGTGTGTTTATCTTATTTTAAATTACTTTCATCTCTTACTACAGATGCAGTATCTATAGAATGTAGGATAATGTCTCAGAAATAATAAGGGAAGACCATCAAGTTCATATTTAGTACAATAAACATTTTCTTGCTGTTTGAAGTTAAACATATGCTAATCGTCAAAAAAGGAAAAAATAAATATATAAGACCAAATCTTACCAATAATCTTAATCACACAGATGTTGAGTAAGCTAATAAATTCAATATCCAGACTATGGTTCATCTTACTGTAGGTTTGCATGGATGCTAGAAATAAAAACAGTATTAATAACTACCCTTGGTGTGCATTTATAATTTTAATAAAGTCTCTGATATTTATTATCTACTAAAGATGACCTAAAAAGAGCATTAGAACTGTGTCTACCCAAGCTTCAAGTCTTTGATAAGAATTAACAAGATGCACAGGAAATAAACTAACCTGTCTACCAAGTCATAAGCAAGTATAACAATAAGTATGTGGGCAGAGCAAATTACATGCAGGTATAATTACAAAGTAGTGGTTCTATGTTATTACAAATATACACAGCACACACATGTATCAATACATATTGAGTTGTTTTCCTCTGAGAAATCAAGGTTGAAATCTTTGCAACTGCTATAATGAATTTTCATGTCATATAACTTATGCACATTTTCCTCTAGGGATTATTTTCTGTGAAAAAATATATTATTTTATTAAGTAAGAATAATTTTTTGACTAAAATAAGTAAGACTCAAGGCTCAAAATGACTTTTGATTGTCTTATCAAATTTGTATTTGCCTTTAAAAATGATATAAATCAGGCATTTATTAAATGCTTTAAGTTTTAAAACTAATTTGAAAATAGATATTGAATATATTTTTTTAAACTTAAATTATTGAGATTAAAGTTAGTTTCCATTTAAATGTGTAAATTTTCTAGATATTCCTTGACATACTCAAACTGTAACGCACTCTTGTGTTTCACACTTAAAAAACACCAGACTTAAAACTTAAAGAAGTAATCCAGGATAATATTGGCAACAGAAAGAACCCAAGATATGAGAGCTCTGACAACATTCTATTAACAAGCCACATGATCTAGTTAATGAAGTAATTGCAATGATTGTTTTGGACAGAGGCGGTTTATACATTCCTCCTTCAATGAATGAATTACCCAATGTCTCCCTTATGTACAAAATCCTGGTCTGAATCAAGCTTATCATCAAGCCCTTCAAAATAAATGAGTCACAACCTGCTCTCCCCCACCCCCCAACACATGGGAATTGGTAGAGTAGAGTCAGAAAGACAATAACATGGTGGAAAGTCAAAGTCTTCCCGGATGTGGATCTGCAAATCTCTATAAAGATCTGTTGTACCTTGATCAGCCTTGATGCAGGGAGGAGGGGCTTGGTCCTGCCTCAACTTGATATGCCAGACTTTGTTGACTCCCCTGGGAAGTCTTAATCTCTCTGAGGAGTGGATGGGTAGTGCGGGGGATAGGTTAGGGGAGTGGTAGGAGGGGAGGGAGGGGGAACTGTGGTTGGTATGTAAAATGAAAAAAAGAAAATCTGTTGTCCAGAAGCTCGATTTTGTGGCTCGCTCTTCCTGGTGAGAATGAGATTGTGACAGGTATTCCAAACAGTAAGGTTTTTTGTTTTGTTTTGTTTTGTTTTGTTTTTCGAGACAGGGTTTCTCTGTGTAGCTTTGCGCCTTTCCTGGAGCTCACTTGGTAGCCCAGGCTGGCCTCGAACTCACAGAGATCTGCCTGCCTCTGCCTCCCGAGTGCTGGGATTAAAGGCGTGCGCCACCAACGCCCGGCAAACAGTAAGTTTTTTATTAATGTCTCCTTCATTCTTCACACTTACTTTTCAGCCTTATTTTCTTTATTCAAGAATTATTAGCTGTTGGTATATATTTACAGTCACTACAAATTTACCTTGGGACAAAGATGACTACAAGATGAATTACGTATTAATTGGCTTGTTTATGGTATGAAGAGTCATTCAATCCATTTGAAGAATACAAACGATGAAAAACATTACATTCCATTACAAGACAATATACAGGATTGTACCATTTCCAGATTCTTCCTTTTTTCTCCCTCAGTGTCAGGATACCTCTGCTTTGGGTCCACCAAAACCTGATACAAATTACTGAAACTGAGTGGCAGTTTAGTTAAAAACATTTCAAAAATTATATTAAGTTTGTAGAGGATGGAATGTAGCATGACTGAAGTAAGGATTCTTAAAGATATGAACAAGAAAGAAATGTACTTATTTAGTCACTCAGCAGCTATTAATTGATCTCTAAGTATATACCAGGCACGGCACGTTCATGGACAGTCAAGAGACGGGCGGGAGAGAAAGTTAGGGCCTGTCCTCCCGAAACCAGCCTCTGGTAGAATAGGTACAACAATGTTGTTGTGATATTTTTCTCTACAGTGTCCCCTAAAGACCCACGTGCTAAAGACATGGCTTGTATCTTGTTTCTATTAAGGTGAGAGGTGGAAGAACCTCTAAAAGGTAGTGCCTCATAGAAGGCATGATCCATGGCATGTTTGTACAGGCCAGAGAATAACTTTTGAGACATGGTTATCTCCTCCCACTGTTGAATCCAACACCAAATTCAGATCTTCAGGTTTGGACATCAGATGCCTGTGTCTGCTGAGCTCTCTTACCAGTCCCTTTTCTCTCCTTTTAACTTCCTGTTCATGAGATGATTTGTTTTGCTATGACACATGTTTCAGCCACAATGTGTTGCTTTAGGTTGAAAACAATGGTGTTGATGGACAAACTTGCAAATTGATTATCTCAGATAGCTTTACAGTGGTTAAAAGTGAGCTGACACAATGTTCAATAACAAAACAATTATTTTTAAGGATGGTGTTTATAAAAGAAGAATGAATATACTAAAGCCAACAGGTCACATGATGAGGCGATAAAAAAGAATGTAAAGTGACTTTGAGGTAAGGAGTTTGGAAAGACATCAGGACACCTCAAATCCATCTTTCTATCCAGATAAATATCATATTGTCATGATCTATCTGACATACCCACTCTAGATTACTGTTGTCTATTGAGAAATTGAAACTTTCAAGGTAAGAAAGACTTCAATAAAAAATAATGTTTAATTTTGATTAGCTCCAACATTTAGCAAGAAGATTCACCCGTATCCATCCCCCCAAACAATGGGTCACCCCATATGTATTCCTCAAGAAACTGCACATAGATGGTAGGAACCATATTACAGACAAGGACAATTGTCCTCTAAGTATTAAGTACTGGAACTCTGGTCATTGACATCTGTGCTACTCATGGAATGGCAGATCACACAGCAACTTTGGTGGTCCCACCACTTTGTACTGCTGAAGTGTCCTTGCCCTGTGCCTGAACAGATGTCCAAGGAACTTAAAGTTCTCCCAGTTATTTACATTCTCTCTCTCTCTCTCTCTCTCTCTCTCTCTCTCTCTCTCTCCATTTTAGGAACTATACACTGAAGATCAAGACTTTTTATAAAACAATGGATGGTACATATGGGAGAAAATTAGAAAGTTCCTGAGCATTCCCAGAACAAGTGATCAGAAATGATCTAGAAAGAATATATTTATACCTCAGACTGATCCTCAGCATAATGACAACCTACAATTTCTTTTAAAGCAACCAGTGGTAAGAAAGGAAAAGAATTATCTTCCTAGGGTTATCATATCATTACATTCAAATTATATGGAAAACTCATATGCCATATGTTCTACATTGCTTTCTATTGCTATGATAAACACCATGACCAAAAGAATGTGGTGAGGAAAGTATTCATTTGGCTCACATTTCCTGAAGTCTATCATTGGGTGAGACAGGACAGGAACTCAATAAGGAGCAAAGAGCTTGGTTTCTTATGTACTCCAGGAACCCCTGACATGAGATACTAAGAACCACAGTGGGCTAGACCTTCCTATATCCATCTGCCATCCAAAAATGCCCCCACAGAAATACCCATAGGGACTTTCCTATATCCATCAACCATTCAAAAATGCCCGACAGTTATACCCATAGGCTGACTTGGTTGAGACAATCTGGTCCTAAGTGAGACTCCTCACACAATGTTGGGCTATGTCAAGCTGACAATGGAAGCTATCTATGAAAGAATACTTTAGCCCCTCACTTCAAAAAACCAACAAATAACGCCTTTAATCCCAGCACTCAGGAGGCAGAGCCAGGCAGATCTCTGTGAGTTTGAGGCGAGCCTGGTCTACAGAGTGAGATCCAGGAAAGGCATCAGAACTACACAGAGAAACCCTGTCTCCAAAAAACCAAAAAAAAAAAAAAA
>CABHPP010118448.1:0-11390 GCA_902168425.1 Peromyscus attwateri
TTTTACCAAATTAAAAAAAAATTACCTCTCCTCATCTTGGGTTGGATAGAAGATTTAGTATGAACACTCTTTACATGGAGAATGGTACTGTACTTGTGGGGTTCCCAATGTCTAGATACATGACCTCAGTGAGCCACTTAAGCCCTCGGGGCCTTTGTTGCTGCACCTAGGAAATGGGCACAAGTTTAGACAGATGTCCTCTAAGAAACCATACCTCTCAAGAGCCTTTTCACCCATGGGCCATCTCCACCTTCCTTTTGTGGGCTCCCCTCAAGCCTTGGGAATACCTTGCAGCTTTTCCAGAGACTCAGGTCCCCTCTTGTATTCTCAACTAGAATGTAAGCAGGTACCTTCTCCACTAGGTGGAATCCGTGTTTGGAGCCTGTCCAGACGCTGGGCCTCCCACGTGGGTGGGCATTTCTGCTATCTAGTCTCCACTGCCTGTGCGTGCGACCTCAGTGTCCTGAGGAACCCGGAACATGCCAGAGTATTGATGACCCACAATGGCTTCAGTGCTTTTCATTTGTGCCTCTCTTTCTATTTCATTCTCTCTCTCCCTCTCTCTCTCTCTCTCTCTCTCTCTCTCTCTTTGTGTGTGTGTGTGTGTGTGTGTGTGTGTGTGTGTGTGTGTACATAAGAGTGCCACAGCACACGTGTGGAGGCCCAAGGACAGCCCAAGGAAATTGGTTTTTTCCTTCTAGCATGTGGATTTCAGGGACTGAAATCAGATAGATCATCAGGCTTGATGACAGCTACCTGTATCCACTGAGACATACCACTCATCCTTCAGTGCTTTCTTTCTTTGTTTTCCAAACATTTATTTTTATTTATTTTTATGTGTGTGTGTGTGTGTGTGTGTGTGTATGTGTGTGTGTGTGTGTGTGTGTGTGTGTGTGTGTGTGCAGGTACCCACAGAAGCCATATAAGGGGATCAGATCCCCTGGAGCTAAAGTTACAATCTGCTGTGAGCTATTGGATGTGTTGCCAGGAACTCCGGTCCTTGGAAAGAGCAGCAAATACTTCTAACCACTGAGCAATCTCTCTTATCTCTGTTTGGTGCTTTCTCATTTCTCATAGCTAAGTGTAATTTCCATCTTTTGCAATTTCTAAAGGCCACCTGTGGAGGTACTGTGGTTCTTTGGATGTTGACTTGAGGAAGGCCTCCACCCTCAGACATGAGCCTCTTCGGGCGTTCCCTCATACTGCATCTCTGGAGCCTAAGGCAGTCGTCTGATACATTGTAGTTGTGTCGAGTGCACATTTATTTGAATTAAAAAAGTAACATGCCCTCTGTGCACAGTACACCTTAAGTGTTATTACCAGGTTCCCGATGGCCACTTCAGGCCGGCCTTCTGGAGTAGAGCATGTGGATTCCTCCAGGCTCTCTATCTAAAACAGCCACTAGTCCCACTTTTTTGAAAAACATTTTATTTTGTCATGATTATTATATTTTTGTTGACACAGAGTCACTGTGTACACCCGGCTGTCTTGAAACTCACTATGTAAGTATACCAGGCTGGCCTTGAACTTAGAGTTGCCTACTTCCACCTTCTGAATACTGGGATTGGAGACATGGCCAGCCAGCTCACTCTCACTCTTGCCGAGGCATTTTCTCCATTCGTTTGTCCTGTTTAATTTTTGTTCTTCAACACGTACACCACCTGCTTTTATTTATTCCTAATTTTCTTACTTGTCTTTTCTACTAGAATACAAACTTCCTGAGGGCAAGCACCTTGTCCATATTCCAGGTTGAATCCACACATGGGACAGTGCCAGGACACAGTGGGCACTCATCAAATGTTCGTTAGTGGAACGAGTGAGACATGACTTCTCGTGTGTGGCTTGTTCAGATGACATGGACTCGTCCTCCCCAGGCCATTGAATGTTATCTCAGGTAACAGTTTTATCCCTATTCCTAAAAGTGCATTATGGCATATGTTTGTGATATCTAGGCAGAGCAGCAGCCATGTTCTTGAAGGACAGTTCTTCAAAGCAGATAATCTTTGCCTTACTTGATTCATTTTCTTTTTGCCTTTGTTTTTAAAATTTCAGAGTGAGACTATAGAGAGCAAGAGACTTGAGCAGAATATACTAATTCTTCAGTGCCACAGTGTTTCGTTCATTGGGCAGGCAGGCATGTGTGGTACCCAAGCCTCTGGTGGCCAAGAACCATCTGCTCTAACTCAGTCTCATGTTTTGTAAAACACTCGAGGCTGCTCATCGCCCAGAGCTCAGTACCCTGGGTACCTTCTCCACCTGCTGTTGTGGCTGCTCAGGCTTTGGCTTCTTTTCCCATCCTTCTGTGCCTTAGGGTGTATGTTTTTGTTGTTCTACAGAACCTCTGAGCTTTCTTACTGTAACTGATGAAGAGAGATGCTGGATTAACACATATGCCTTCCTGTTGTGCCATATAAAGGAGCACCACGTGTTCTGGGGTTAAGAAAGAACATTCCCATAGTGCTAAATATCACTCTACATAATTAAGCCTTACAATTCTTTTAGATTTATTTATTTTATTTTCTGTGTACTTTGCCTGTATGTACATATGTGCACTGTGTGAATGCCTGGTGCCCTTTAGGTCAGAACTGGAGTTGTGGATGGTTATGAGTCACTCTGTGGATGCTGGGAAATGAACCCAACTCCTCTGCAAAAGCAAGTGCTCTTAGCTACGGAGCCATCTCTCTAGTCCCTTAGTTATGTCTTCATGGACACTGTAGGCAGAGTCCTTCATGTTTCTTTTATGTTTGTTGGTCAGCAGACACAAAGGAAGTCAAGCTTAACCCAAAGGTGCCATAATGGTTGGCACACATTACTCTCCAGAGGATTATTTAACATCGGAAACATGGGGGGGGGGGTGAAGAGAGGTTAGACTATGGAGTGGAAAATGTGCCTCTCAGTGTTTCTCTCTGCCGAGTCTGTGTCAGAGTCAGAAGTCATTTGCTGGTTTTCCGTATCACTTTACCGGCCTTTATTGCTGGCTATTGCATAGCAGTTTCCTCTGATGTTAAGAATCTTCCATCTTGGAAGGAAACTTCTTTTTTTCTTCACATTGCTGCTATTTTTTCTTTTTAAATTTTATTTCTTTTACATCCCGGCCCTAATTTCCCCTTCCTCCTCTCCTCCCAATCAACCCTTCACCTCCCTCTGCTCCCACCCACTTTGTTCCCACCCCTAATCCACTTCTCCATTTCGATTTAGGAAAGGGCAAGTCTCCCATGAGTATCAACAAAACATGGCATATCAAGTTGCAGTAAGACTAAACACCTCCTTTTGTATTAAAGCTGGGCAAGGCAAGCCAGTATGATGAGTAGGGTCCCAAAAGACAGCAAAAGAGTCAGAGATAGCCCCTGTTCCTACTGTTAGGAGTCCCACAAGAGTACCAATCCACACAACTGTAACATATATGCAGAGGGCCTAGATCAGTCCCATGAAGGCTCCCCTGGTTGTAGATTCGGTCTCAATGAGCCCCTGTGAGCCCAGGTTAGTTGATTCTGTGAGTTTTCTTGTGTTGTCCTTGACCCCTCTGGCTCCTAGAATTCTTTCTACCCATCTTCTGCAGGATTCCCTGAGCTCTGCCTAATGTTGGGCTGTGGGTCTGCATCTGTTTCCATCAGTTGCCTGATGAAGCCTCTCGGATGACTATTGGACTGGGCACCAGTCTATGAAGATAGCAGAATATCATTAGGCATCATTACATTGACATTTTTTTTCCTCCAGTGTGTTTGGTTCTATCCTAGGTCTCATGGCCCTCCAGCCTGTGGGTCCTGGTGCTCCAGGCACTATCAAGGGTGGGCTTACTCTCCTGGCATGGGTTTTTGGTTAGACCAGTCTTTGGTTGGTCACTCCCTCAGTCCTAGGTCACCCTTACCCCAGCATATCCCATAGGCAAGACAAGACTGTAGGTGGAAGGTTATGTGGCTGGGTTGGTGTCGCAATCCCGTCACTTGAAGTCTTGCCTGGTCACAGGAGATGGCCAGTTCAGGCTAAGTATTCACTATTCCTAGGAGTCTTAGCTGGGGTCATCCTTATAGATTTCTGGGATATTCCCTTATGCCAGGTTTCTTTTCTAAACCCACAATGCCCCCGCCCCCATCCAGTAGTCTCTTCCAGTACTCTCCTGTAGCATGAATCTTAGAGAGTCTTATCAATAAAATCAAACCCGGGGCCAGTTATTGGGGTGAAATGCTGGATGGTCAGAGAGACAGAACAAGCCATAGCTAACCTCACCTGGCCAACTTCTCAGCTGGTCTTATTTCCTCAGACTACAAGCCTCTGTGTACTCATATCCGAATGGTTCTCAGCTGAACTGTGTTGTTAGAAGCCTGAATGCTTAACCAGCTAAATGCTTAACCAGCCAAAATGCTTAACCAGCCAAATGCCTCAAGTTTCTGGTCCTCACGCCTTATATACCTTTCTGCTTTCTACTACCACTCCCTGGGATTAAAGGCTCGCTTTCTGGGATTAAAGGCATGAGTAACCATGCTTGGCTGTATCCTTGAACACATAGATTTCCGCCTCTGGAATGCTAGATTAAAGGCATGTGCTACCACTGCCTAACTTCTTTGTTTAATATTGTGGCTATTCTGTCTCTGACCCCAGATAAGTTTATTAGGGTACACAATATTTTGGGGAACACAATACCACCACACTCTCCCCTTCCATCCACCCACAACCTAATCACTCATGTTCCCATCTCCACCTGCCTGAAGTCCACTCATGAAAGCTCTCCTATTTCCCCTACCCAGGGAGATCTGGGCACCCTGCCCGCCTTGAACAGAGGGAAATTTCTTAAGATACAGGATGTAATAGTGATGTGAAACAGCAGGATATTTTAGGACAAGATGTTTATAAGGAGGTGAAACAATTGGATATTCTACATCAAGGTAAAACATTCCATCTTGCAGGGAAACTCCTTAAGACAGGAAAGAAACAATAGCTTCAGGGAGTCCCTGAAACGGACTAGATTCACTAGGCCTCTCCCTCCCCAAGACAATGTCAACAGCCAAGACTGCTGAGAGATGCTCTCCGACAGGCCAAGCTGCAAAGACAGCTTGACAAGTCTTGCAGGCTAGACTAGACAGAGATCAGCCCGAGTGCCTCGAAGAAACGAAGCCCAGCAGAGCAGCAGGAAGAGGCTCAGGCTAACTGAGCACCAACGAAGGACCCCCTCTAACCGTGGAGCTGCCTGCAGGCTGTCCAGTGTGCTCCAGGTATCCAGATATTGTAAACCGTCACCTGTGCTGGGGTGGGAGAGCTTTTGGTGATGCAGTTGTCTTTGAGTCTTTCTGCTCCCGTAAGTGACCCCTCACCCGTGTTCCTGTCACTCCAGTAGAACTTGTTTGCTCACCAAACTGGACTTCAGTGGTCCCCACATTTGTGTCTGTCATCTGGTCCCTATCTGGAGTGAGCATGTTTCCTCACGTCTCTCCAGGAATAGTGTCACACAGCACTGGCTTTCTAGGGTTAAAACCACATTTTGTAGAAAAACATTCCACTTGCACGGTGCAGTTAATTTTCCTTAATGTTTGACTTTATTAAAATGGGTTATTTTTTTAATGATAAGATGGACATTAAAATAATGCTGCACTAATATGATGTAGATTTGAAAAAACAGTGTCTTGTTTCTGTACTTGGTAACACCTTTAAAAATCTCCTTCTGAAAACCTGTTTACTCACCTGCTTTGTATTGGCACCAGAGCATACATACAGTTTTCCAACCAAGGATATGCTGTTTTGTATGACTTTATTGTTAGCCTCTCCTTCACATTCTGCTATAGCTAATTTAGCAAAATTGCATTTAAATCAGTCCCCGATGAGAGGACCTGGAGCTCACATTCTTGCTTTTAATAGACACATTAGTCTTCTTACATGGGAAGATTTCATAAATGGCTTCTCATTTTCTTCTGGGAAGATCGCTATTATACATCACTCAGTGCATTCCTGGTCTGTCCTTAGGGATTTTACAGAGGTTGTCATTGCTTTGGATCTTGCATTGGTGTTCAAAATTGATTAACCTCTTGTGTAGATTTTAACATGAGTCCTGTAATGGTTGTATTTGCTGTACTCATTTGAGTCACCGAATATTACTTTATTCAGTTACCTGAAGATTGCTTGTGCCTCAGCCCTAGAGGGCAGAGGAGGAAGAGAGGGAACAGAGACAAGAATGAGGTGATGTTATCTGCAGGAGTGTTCATGCGTTGGCACTGGGGCATCATGACTGAGTCAGTATTATCTGACCAAGTGCAAAGCTAATGCCATGATTATGTTAATTGCTCACATCAGAAAGTTGCTATATTACTAGTTAAAATATAAGAAAACAAGACCATGTACAACTCTAATATCGGTAGATAACCATTAAGATTTAGACTACATCTTTATACCTTTTTATGTTTGTTTCTCTCAAAAAGCAGAAGTGTAATCCTTTTCTTAGAGACTGATGTGTGAAAGGCTCAAGCTTATGCGGCTTCCCTCTTGCTGGAGTGCTAGGTGAAGGAAAAGTGTTATTTCTACTCTGTGACATCTAGATAAAGGATGGGCAAAGGTGAGGGGTACTCTAACCAGCCCAGCAAGTGCTCTGAAAGAGCTGGCTCCTAGCTTCCCTCAACCCATGTTCTTCTCCTATACAACTCAAGTCTTTGTAAGCATCTCTAGTCCCTGGCCAGGGAGGACAGACCCTTCCCTAAGAGTCTTGGCCCCTTCCTGCCACTGAGGAGCAAACAAATTTCTCTGTAAATGCTCTCTTGGTATAAATCTTTGCTCCCTGTGACCCTGGCTTCAGTTCTAACTAACAAAGTGGTGCTCTATTCTACACATATTTTTATGATTAATTACTTAGTAGATAATCATTACTTGTGCCTCCTAAAAATAGTGCTTACTGAGAGAGGAAGGTAGGCCACCAGCTGGGTCACCAGCTCTCAGGTGACGGAGCAGAGCTGGACTGATGACTCGTGGCTGCTTCAAGCCTCAGAAGAGAGTAAAAGGAGACAAACACTGTTCCAGCAGAGACTTTTGTTACAACAAAACCGGCGGGTGATGGCGGTACAAGTTAGCAATGCTAAGATGGGGGTGAGAACTAATATTATTAGTATACATTAATTATAAATAAGAACGAGTTTCCTTCTGACATTTTCATAGATACATATGATGGAGTTTGAACATCTTAACCTCCATTACTCTTTCTTGTTCCTGTCCCAGTCTGTTGATTCCTTTCTCTTCCCTCCCCCCCCAGCCCCATCTCCTCCCTCCAAAGGATTTTGTTAGGGTTGTTTACAAGAGTGAGAGAGAAAGGTCAGTTATAGGAGCATGGGCATTTTACTAGTAGCTCCACTATTTAAAATGTCTCTTTCCCCAGCGATTCATTCCCAGGGAAGGGTGGGCCTCCTGGTTCCCTGCTTCTCTATGACAGAATATTGACAGACCCATCTTGTGCAGGCAATCACTGACACTGTGAGTTCAAGAGTGCCACGGCCAAATGATGGCCTGAAGGAAGTCTTCCACAGCACTCCACCCCATCCCCTGGATTTCACACTCTTTTCACCTCCTCTTCTGTGATGTTCTCTGAGTTTTGGAGGAGGAAACTGGGCTTTTTGACTGAAAGACTCAGACAAACTAGTAGGTTGGTGAAAAGGTAGGTGGGTGTGATAAGATTTATAGTTCCTAACCATCTAGTTGCTATTTGTTGGGAACTGGAAACGCCTGATGTTTGTATCCTACAAACAAGCTAACAATGAACCTACTATACAAATCCATAGTTACTGACTAGAGATGCAAGACCTCTAGATGAGAAATAAGAGGCTTTTTATTTTAAGGAATAGCAAAATGCATGAAATTTATGTTTGAATCATTTTTTTCTTGTGCATCAAGGCCATTTGAGTGACATGGGAGGCGCAGGTGGATGTCACCTGCAAAATTGAGACATTTCTTTTGTCTTCCACTTGATGAATTCCTCTTAAATACTAGGCACTGGCTTCTGGGTCTTTCACACACATGTTCCTTCAGCAAAAATTATTTTTGCTCCATGCTTTGTGTGCTGTCTTTGATAATGACATCCAGGATTCTTGTCATCGATTTTCCATAAAAATTTCTAATTTTTCCATAAAAGATATTGTTTAAAATGCAGTAGGTGCTTTTCAAAGTAGCCATCAGAAGGGACAGTTTGCCCAAAAATCAGTGATACAAACAATCCAGGGAATGCTTTTTCCCATTAAGAGAGAATGTGATGGGTATAAGACTCTTTGGGGACCTATTTCAGGCCTTGGTTGTGGAGACTCGGTGATTAGGTTCCTATTTAAGAGGATGGCAGATCATTAATTCTCAGAGGAGAGCTGGGTATTTTACATTGCAGGTAACTGCTCTTCAGATGGCATCTCATTTGGAGAATAAACACCCTGGTCATTAGCTTTGAGGCATGGCAAGGTGTCCAAATGAACACCTTTGGTATCAGGGTTTCACTTTGCCAGCCTCAGTAAGTTTTAGAAGCCTGAAGGTAAAACCTGTATCTGTTCAGGAAACTCCATTAAGACATCCTGTGTTTAGGATTGATTTCCATCTTTCATATATACGTGTGTGTGTGTGTGTGTGTGTGTGTATATATGCGTGTGTATGTGTATGTATATATACATACATATATGTGTATATCTTATACGTACACATGCACATATATGCACTTAATATGATTAATAGAGTGTATCACTACTTGCTCAGAGGATAGGAGTTTTCATGTTTCTTATTTCACAGTATGCTTTATGATGTAGTTCTGACGTATCTGGCAGGTGTAATTTTGGGCCCTGGTAGTTTCTGTGAGCTTGACTAGACTCCACTTTCCTCTTGCCGATGGGAGCTTTGGATAACTTGCCTTTCTAGCTCTAGAATGTCCTTCTCTCCTGACCCTGTTGTTAATTACTCCTGTTGGAGGAATGCGCTCAGCCAGCTGCTGCACTCTCTGGGAAGAGTCTGTGCCTCATTCCCATCTTCATGCTGCACCCAGGCCACCTCTCTCCTCTCCTTCCTGGGGTGCCCCTGAATCATCCTCCAGTCCAGACAAGCTCCAATCTCTGACTACCTCTCTCTAATTAGTCCATTCTGGGGGGGGGGGACACCTCTTTTCTCTTTTGTATCTAAGGGAACCTGTCATCTTCACTACCTTCTTCACCCAATCATTCATACCCCAAGTAGGCTGTGTATTTTGTGTCCTGGAAACAAGGTCTCTTGTCTGTTTTAGAGTTTATTATATTAGGGAATGCAGGCACTTAAAGGCATGACATTTACAATATAACTACTATAGCCATACTGTCTAAAAAGAAGAAAAATTGGAACACTGAGAGGACCCTACTCATTTTGAACTTGTTGAATAGATCTTCACTGAGGGGGGAGATATATCAAATGAATGAAACACTGAATTAATCACTAGAAAAATGAGCTCAACCCACCCTGCCGTTCACCTTTTGTATGAGGTAATGTGAACACGTCTTTCAGAAATGGAGGCCGGGACTTAGCAAAGTAAAGGAACCGTGTTTTACTAAGTAATGGAAGATTTAGAACTTAATTGTTGATTTCCAGAGCCTGGGTTGCCCATTTGCTGTTCGTGTAAGTGGATTCTTCAGTTCTCTCAAGTGCAGACTGTGAAGTTTGGTGGCCCGAACTCCACCTTGTATCTGACATGCTGTCTTACAAATGGGTGACCTGAAGTAAATGATGAAGTAACAGTGTGTAGGCACTGGAGGGGTTTGAGGAATGTCCAAGGAGAATGGTAACCACAAGAAGTACTACCATGAAACAACTGGTTTTTTTTTTTTTGGATGGTTTTGCTTTTAAGGGGGTAAGCCCCTTAAATCACGAGGCCATCAACAGGCTTATTGTAAGAGACAACTCTGCAGATGGGGAGGAAGCAAGGACTCAGGGGTGGGGGGACGAGAGGGATGGTGCAAGTGACGAGCAACATGGGGTCTCTGGGTCATCAGTGGCCAGGGTGGAGGCACAGCTCCATATTGTTATGGGCAGCAGCTTGTGGAGTCTCCATTGACTCCAGGAACCTCTAATCAGACAAACTTAGGATTCTTAGCTTCACCACAGAGAAGAATTTCAGGGTGAGCCAGTATGGAGCAGAGTTGGAGTTTATTAAAAGAGATTACAATGTAGATTTTGAGCATGAGGGTTAAACAGAAAAAGAAAGAGGAAGAAAGGAGGAGGAGGAGGAGGAGGAGGAGGAAGAGGAGGAGGAGGAGGAGAGAAAAGTAAAGATTCTCAGGGAAGAGAAGCCACACTTGTGTAGGGCGTGAGCTTCTCAAAGGCCTGCCTTACTGTGCTCACAATGGCTTTCTACAGCCCTGTGGAATTTTGAGGTCCATGTCTCAGAGAATGGAATGAATGTAAACAAGGTTTAAAGATGAAAGTATTTCCTTTGTAAATAAAATTGTCCTGCAGATTTATGAAGGGCACTGTCTAGATTTATAAGGGGCAGTGTTAAGGTTTATGAGGGGCAATGTCTAGGAATGAGATAGAGTGCTAGAAACATAAGACTAAAGATAATTTTGGCCCTAAGGGAGCACTGTATTTACTACTGTTCACATCTCTGTCTGAGTTGCCTTTTAGAGAGCAAAGCACATACCATTCCTGGAGACCATTTTTCTGCATTGGTGGTGTCTGAGTCCTGACTCAGGGAGTCTTCCCCAACTTTCCTTCCCTGATCACCCCAATTTTCCTTGTTTGTCTAATCAGCTTTATCTGGATCAAACAGCTCTGAAGGGCAGCAGTCGCTTCATGACCACAAGGTCTGGTCTTGCCAGTAAGTCACATTTGTTGGATGAAGTTCCTTGGGTTTTGCAAAGCAGGCAGATCCTAACTAACTAAAAATTTGCTCTTTGGTGTACTTCAAAAAATTAGATGCATGAACATTTGAGTCTTTAGTTGGCAGACAATTGAGCTAATAATGGGCCCATATTGAGGAAATATATAACCTAGAGCCAATCCACACAGCCATGCTTGGCTCGTTGTGGAATGTGACCTGCTCATTCTTTTGAGAGTCTGATGCAGGATGGGCTGGTTGGCACTTCCGCAAGAAGAGTCACTCCACAGTTATTTGCTTTGCCAGGAGCACCGAGAATTACTGTGTTATAAATCGGAATGGAAGCTTTGGGAGACATGGTCTCTGCTGGTTCTGGGCTTTGCTATTCACGAGGGATCAGTGTAAGAGGGTAATTATGCGTACTGAAGGAAGCTGCTGCCTTTCAGTGCTTCCTGGTCATCACTGTGTAAAATCCTGGAGTATGGTGGGCAGAGATCCTGGAGTATGGTGGGCAGAGCATTGAACAAGATTTGGTCAATATTTATCTTATCAATAGATCACTGTGAAGCACACACTGTGTGTGTGTGTGTGTGTGTGTGTGTGTGTG
>CABHPP010118448.1:20820-39841 GCA_902168425.1 Peromyscus attwateri
GTGCTGCTGTGCTCCCCTCAGTGCTGCTGTGCTCCCCTCAGTGCCACAACAGGAGACATGTTCAAAACTGTCCTTCTCGAAATGATGCCACAGTTAATTGGTTGTCGCAGCCTGAGTCCTTTCCTTAATCTTTCACTATTGATGATTGCAACTTGAATCAACTATTTGTCTGATATTTAAAAGGGAAAATTTATTTAATTCTATCATTTCCCCCTACATTTACTAACTGGAATACTGGGAAGCTCAAATACAGGTCTTTTTTTTTTTTAAATTCCTTTTCCCTCTCTGTTACATATTTGTGTTCATTATAAACTGGCAGCAAATCATGGCTCTTAATTTTTGTTTTCTCCTTCTCTCACAGTAAGTCATGCTTAAAATATCCTTATTTTTCTTCTAGAAAACACTTCTTTTTGTCTGCTTGTTAAGTTTATTGGATATTATCAACTTTCCCTACATCTTCCCCATGTGTTGTTGAGAAGCCATGCTGTGTATATATACACATGTTTGTGTAAGAATGTACACACGTGTATACATGGAGGCCAGAGATCAGCTTCAGGTGTCTTTCTCCATTGCTCTCCACTTTCTGTTTTGAGACACAGCTTCAAAATGTTTATTCCTAATACTGAAAATAGTATGCTAACCTAGATATTTTGGAGAGAATTGCTTGTTTCCCTTCATGGTACGAAGAATAAGAAGTTAGGTGTGTTTTTTGTTTGTTTCCTTTTAAGGAAAAAAAAAACAATCTTGAGTTTGTACTGATGCTGGCAATTAAAACTTAACCTTAGGACAAGATTTACTCATTTTATGATTACATCTTTTAACTTTTTATTCTGTGTGATTCCTGCACAAATTCCAAAGTGGCAGCTATGATTTGAATCGTTTATGCCAGTCTCCTCCCTCCCCGTGCGCCCCCCCTCCTTCTCTGTTCCTTTTCTATCTGTGTAAGCAACTGTTTTGGCGTGGGGGAAAATGTTCTCTACAGGCTCCTATGTTTGCACACGAGGGCTCCAACTGGAGGCACTGTTTGGGAACTATGTATGGGTCCTTCTGGGTATGGAACCTAGCTAGCAGGCACAGCCCCTGAGGGTAAGCCTTGAGAGGTCTATCACAGCTCTGCTTCCTGATCTACGAAGAGTTGGGAAGTGGCAGCTGCAAACTTCTGCCCGCACACAGAGCTTCTGTAGTTCTCCAATGGGTCATGCTACACGTTATTTAGGGTTACTCACTACAGAGTTGTCCTGGGGTACTGGTGAGGTAATATGTGTACTCTTAATTAAGCACAAGCTTTTAATTTCTGCCCCTCTGGCTCCTAAGCAGTTGGTAACCCTTGTCAACATTCCATTTACTCCTCCCCCGCACGCTATTTTTGTCACTCTATCCATTTTATACTGTCAAATTATATAACGGTTTCAAATTAATTTATGCTATAGTCCCCATTTTAAATATTAATTTTACAGTTAAATGCATTCAGTGCTCAGTTCATTCTTATGCCATAGCTTTTCCCACGATGTCACATTAGTCCCGAGCTCACTTTCTAGTACAATGCTTAGGAAAGGCTCCCAGATATACTGGAATTTTTGCACAGCTGTAACTGTCTGGCCAAGGCATTTGTCACATAAAGTTCTCATCTTAGATTGTTGGACTTGACTGGAGTGCTTCACTGTTTCCTGACATTAAATGTTGCCTCTGAAGGCTGCTGTCAACTGTTCTTAGACTCCCCACCTGTGACCTGATTTTTTTTGTTGTTGTTGTTTTGTTTTGTTTTGTTTTTCCAGACAGGGTTTCTCTATGCAGCTTTGGTGCCTGTCCTGGATCTTGCTCTGTAGACCAGGCTGGCCTTGAACTCACAGAGATCCACCTGGCTCTGCCTCCCGAGTGCTGGGATTAAAGGTGTACGCCACCACCGCCCAGCTGACCTGATGTTTTTGTTTAATGTTCAGCTAATTCTTTTCCTTTTTCTTCAAAGTTCAGAAGTTTTATGAGAGAGTATTTTGGATTTAATTATTATGGGATGCTTTATCTGGCTGTGCTGTGTGGATTTCTTGTGTGAAGATTTGAGTCTTTTGTTTCAGGCATGTCTTGAATTATTTAATTTTTATGTTTTATTGATCTTGTTTTCTTTTGGATACTCAAATTACATGCACATTGGGCCTTTATATTCTTTTTCTCATATCTTTCTATTGTTTCCTCTACTTTGCTTTACCTTTCTTCATATTTCCTTTTTTATGGGGTATTTCACTCCTCAGAATTCCACAGGGATCTTTTAGTGTTCCATTTGTTCATTGACTGCATTTTTATTTCCTGAAGTGTAACAAATTTGCATCTTATTGTTTTGCCATTTTGTTTATGGGCATATTTATTGCTGCAGAAATGGTTTTCTTTGTTTCTTTCAGATCATGTATATTTTCTTATTTGATTATGTCTTATATTTTGTGGTTAATTTTTATTTTTTTAACAATAATTTTGTATAAGATTAGTATGTCCTCCTCCAAGTGTGTTTAAATGAGATGGATTGTGTTATCACAAACTAAATGAGAAGGTTTCTGAGGAGCCAGTAGACATTTCTCAAAGTAGTTTTCACTGGTTTGCAGCTTGAAGGCTCCCTAGTTTGCGATTATAATGACAGGGAAATGTACAGCCTTCTGGGGTAGCGATGATATTTCTACCTAAGAGAAAACCCTAGTTTATGGTTTTTTGTTTTTTCCCCTCAAACTCTTTTTCCTAGCACTTTAGTGACCTGACTTAAAAGAAGTACTCTCTTTGGTGACACACACCTTTAATGCCAGCACTCAGAAGTCAGAGGTAGACTGATCTCTGAGTTCCAAGCCAGCCTGGTCTACACAGTGCATACCAGGACAGCCAGGGCTACACAGAGAAAGCCGTTTCTCATTTTATTTCCTATGAGTTTTCTTTAGGTGGAGTTCCATTCTTTCCTCCCTCACCCCTCTTTCGTTTTTTTTGTTCAAGACATGGTTTCACTGTGTGAAGATCCTTCTTTCTGGGCGTAGGCCAGGAGCGGTCTATCGGTTAGATAAAGCTGGTCAGAAAATTTCTTTATGATTAACTTTTACAGAAAGAGGTAGAAAAAATTAAGAGTAATATCTGGGGGCTTATGCCTGCCTTTGGTGGAGAATGGATCTACTTTATATGATCTACTTTGAAAAAAAAAAGGGGAATTTTAGCTTTTATGGTCTGACTTGGAGGAAAGCTGGGAGGACAGCAGGAAGGTGATCAGAAAGAGACAGCTTCTGAGGCCCTTTAGACGTCCTTCAGTTCAAAGCGCTCAGTAAGCTGAAGCGCCTTACCTTAGGGTAGCACTTTCCAAACCCACTCCCAGCATCTCATATACTTGCATTTGTCTCCCTTCTAACATCCCTCCAGAGTATAGTAACTCCATTAGAGTTTCCGGACAGTTCATTTATCAACTAAACCCTTTTCTTGCAATGAGAGTTAGTGATGGTTCAGAAAAGCACCTGTTTTAAACATTTTTTAAAGATACATTCTAAAATTCATCAGCAATTGAAACACAACAAAATCAGGGCAAAAATTGGTTGATAGTTCTGCCTGGTTAGCTTTGAACATCCATAGAGCACATCTAGCGATAAGGTACGAGCTCAAATGTAAGGGTTTCCCCAAGTTCAAGTGAATCTGCTGAAGCAAGAGTGTGACAACCCATGAAGCCTGGAAGGAGGAAAATGTAAGAGAGCATAAAGAACCCTTCTTCCTGGAACGTCGAGACAAGGAATGTCTGGTTGAGATTGTCCATTCCTGAACACTGTCACAGACCTACCAATTTGGATCTGAGGTTTTGACAAATTCTCTAAGTGAGGAAATGCTCACAATGCAGTTTACAACCATTGGCTTAAGAGTTTCTGGCAATTTTTTCATGGAGATAATTTAGGTATTGATAGCACATTCTTGCTTTTGTTGCTTTAATTATGATTTTTCAGCTTAATATGAGTAGATACTAAATAGTTCTCATGTGAGATTATAGGTTCCATCATTCTTAAAACATTGATGCATTCTTAACTTTATAAGTTCTATAGCAGCTTTATTTAATTTATTAATCATTTCTTTTAGAGGTTTATGTTCATTTATTTTATTATTTTACATATGTATGAGTGTTTTGCCTGTATGGAAGTATGCATATCACCCATGTGCCTGGTGCTCATGGAGGTCAGAAGAGGGCATAAGATCCCTTAGGACTGGAGTTACAGACCCTTGTGAGCCACCATGTGGGTGCTGGGAATCAAACCCAGGTCCTCTGCAGGAGCAGCAAGTGCTCTTAACTGCTGAGCCATCTCTCTAGCCCTTAACTATCATTTCAATTAGGCTGAGATTTTATGGAGGAAATAAATCATAGTTCCATTAGCTATTCTTTCGTTGTTGTAAGTTTAAGCCATTTTCAGATTTGGGGATATAATACTGTGATGAAGTTTTGTATGCATAGACCTTTTCAGTTTTAGTATTCTGTCCTTCTGCTTGCTTAATTTGGAATTACTTGTAAATAAATACATGAGCAAGCTAAGGCCTTTTGATAAGGATTGCCAAATTGCTTTCCAAAAAGTTATATATCCATTCAAATTGTTGCCAGCAATGGATGAGTATATTTCAGGGTACCTCAGCCAGCATCAGGCATTATCATTTGTCTATTAGTCAATTAGTGTTCTTATTGATTTTTAATTTTCTGTTGCTGGCTTCTACTCAGTTTCCTAATGAGTGATCAGAAAGAGCTAGGCTGAGTGACAATTGAAAAGATGTAGGGTACAGGGCATCTCAATTGTTTGGACATCTGTCATAGAATCTAACTGGCATCTGTTCTCTTTTGGTCTACCAAAGTGCAGGTTGCTTAGCTTCTTTGAACCACTGTATCTTCTTTCTTAAAGTGAAGGGGTTAGGGCTATTCACTTCTATGGATGCCATTTGGCCTCAGCTTTTCATCCATCTCTTGATGTGATCCTCAAATCTCAAATCTGTGCACATTTCCCTGGTTGTCTTGCCAGTGGCAGCAGAAATTTCTGTCTATCATGCATATTAAATTTTTTCCTTGGAGTCAGTCTTCACTGTAATGCACTTTAGATTTTATTCCTCTTATGCGTTCTTCCTTTTAAAAATTATGATTTTAAAATGCAAATATGGCATATGAATATTTAATAGGCGATTTGCATTTAACAAATTACGCATGATCACATAATTCCCAATGTGCCTTTGCATCAAGGAAGAAGTAAGAATATGTATTTTACATTAAAGGCATAACATTTAAATACTTTAATACAAACAAACTGCATTTAATAGTATTAATCCCTTCCAAAAAGACCTTGTAAGATACATTAAATATTTATAACTTTTCTTCCTACAAAGTTTCCTGTATCCTTTCAACATTTAAAGTTTTCTCTCTTATTTTGAAGTTTGAGGCATCTTGGTATTTTTCTGTGCATTTATTGTGAGTTTTGAATCTTTACTTATGAAGCTTTGCCTCAGTACAGTGATGTACTGACAGACAGGCTGAGAATTCTCTAGGGCAGAATACAGGGTAAGCCCATAGTGCTAAACACAGCAAAGAGGGCACCCGAATATGTAAGAAATGGAAGGAATTTTTTCAACGCGCGATGTTCTGCCTAAAAATGGAAGTGATATAAATGTACCCTTTTTTTTTTGCAGTAGCAATGGCTGAAAACAGTGTTTTTTTACTTAACCATTCTATCACTGAGCTATGTCCTCACCTCAGAACATAGAACCTTTGTACTGATCATGACTTTGGAGGTCACCAGTTGGATAAGCTGCCCAAATGCAGGATCCATCACCTATGCTTATGGTTGGTCAGCCAATTTGACTACTTTCTGTATTTGAGTGATAGACACTTTATTAAGCCTGGCCTACCTGGACTGCAGATGGACAGTATTCATTTATAGAGTTGTTACTTATTTTGAGTTCAATTGTCTTACCCTCCCTGAGGCAATCAGTAATTAGGTAATTCCAAAGTGATTTTGTGTACAATAATGTTCTATGGTTTTTTCTGTTCTTAATGACCCCAATAAAGTTTTATTATAAACTAAATAATGAATAAAAAAGAAATTGGGAATAATCGGTAGTAACAGCAGTGACAAGAACAGTGAGGGTGGTGGGAGCCATGTGGCCTCTTTGGGGAATAAGGCCCGAGAAAAGCATGATTGGCTCTCCTTGTGGCAAAGCCCTGGAGACCCTGACCCACTTGGCAAAGGTCTGTGGACAGTTTGCTGCGTGATGTGATTCTGGGCACGACCCTGGGAGTGTGTGTGCTGTGTGATCTCCTTGCTTTCACGGTCCTAGCCACACTGCTGGCCCAAATGAGTCTGTTCTGGAAAGAATGATTTAACAATAAGAGTTTTAAAGAAATGTTATTAAATAGATGATGTCAGGAGTTAATGGTAACAGTCTAAGAACGGGGAATGAAGCAGAATCATAGACACCCACAGTTCCCTTATTTCTAATAACTGTGGCAATACTCCAAGACGTTAAGAGAGATAGACATAAGAACAAGGGATGGACGGTGCCAACTATTAAGAAAAAGTTTCCTATAGGATAAATGGAAAAACCTGTTATATCCCCAGAGGTGTTAGAGTATTACAGGATGTAGAATGGATTAATCCAGTTTGGGCTGATGAGTTGATTGTGAGAACCCAGACCCTACCGGATATAAATATTAACCACTAGAGACAAAACTGTCTCTCACTCTGCATGACTCTGTTATTGCAAATGCTGTCAACTGGGCGCACTGTTCTACCTGAAGGTGTGTCAAGTTAGAAAACTTCCTTTGTAGCTTGCAAGATGGCTTATGCTTCTAACAGTAGAGATTTAGAGAAAAACGATAATGGCTACCAGTGGGAAAGTTGGGGGATGGTAAGGGAAAGAGGCAAGGAACAAACTGATAATTATTATAACCGGTTTTAGAAACTTAAGGAGGCAAAACTGATTGTAAAACTGTTCAAGCAAACCATTGAAGTTGTATAAATAAAAACGGCCCAGGCTATCCGGGGCCACTTGTTTGAACAACAACAGGTGGCCACAGTCTCTTCTTGGTGCTGACTTCACACATCTGTCCCAGGTCATTGACCCCGTTTGGAACAAGGCTCCCAGCAGACGGCATCAGCAAACCACAGCTATGTGTCCTCTGCGTGGGCAGTCAGATGCTTTCAATGCTGAACATGGATGACCTCATTCTATTCCTTGACCACCTCAGTCACGTGCTGTTACATTTTTCAGGTGAAGAAACTGGAGCACAAGCAAGTTGTATCAGTTTTACCGAAGCGGGACTTCGGTAGATATGATATACCTGTCTAGGAAGTGATGTATTTCAAGGCTCACATGTTTGTAGAGGCTGAGAAGTCTTACAGCCTGCTAACTGCAAGTGAGAAACCCAGAAAAGCTGGTGGTGTAGTTCAAACACCTGGAAGCCAGAGATCTTAGGATATAGAACACCTGAGGGTTGAGAGCCCTGAGGAGGGGGTCATCCCAGTGGCCAAGGTGAAGAATTAACAGCCTTTCTGCACCCTTTTACTCCAAATCTGGATGGTGTCTATTTGCGCTGTGGGAGACACCTGCTTCACACAGCCTATCAGCTCCAGTGTTGTCATGGAAGCATCTTCACACCCTCAGAATAATTGACCAGTTACAATTACGTGGATATCTCACAGCCGGTTCAATTGACAAAAATTATCCATCACTGAGGTTGAATCACTTTCCTCCAGTGATTCTCACATAACTGGTAAATGATGGTGACTGGTATTAAAACCAAGACTTTGTCTCAGAGTTTGTATTATAATACATTTTGCTGTCTATACAGTGACCATTTAATTTATCATTAAAACCGAGACGCTTTTGAACGTAAAGGGGGATACTAATGATAATTGCTTCTGATGCCACCTGCTTCTTTTCTAAAAATTAAAAAAAAGTTCAGTTGTTTTTCTTTCTACTAATTAACTTTTTTCATTTATTTTACATCCCTACTGGTTTCCCCTCCCTCCTCTTCTGTTCCCTCTCCCCGCCTCCTCTCTGCCCTCCCTCCCCATCCACTCCTCCTCGGTTTCTGTTCAGAAGTGGCAGGCCTCCCATGGGTGTCAACAAAGCATGGCCTGTCAAGTTGAGGTGGGACTAAGCTCCTTCCTTTGAATTAAGGTTGGACAAGGCAACCCAGTATGAGGATTAGGTTCCCAAAAGCCAGCTCAACTGTTAGGGATATGTCACACATATGTAGAGGTCTAGGTCGTTCCCATGCAGGCTCCCTAGCTCTTGGTCCAGAGTCTGTGAGCTCCTATGAGCCAGGTTAGTTGTTTCTGTGGGTTGACCCTGGCTCCCTTGGCTCATACAATCCTTCCTCCCTCTCTTTAACTGGACTCCCAGAACTCGGCCCAGTGCTTGGCTGTGAATCTCTGCACCTGCTTCTATCAGTTACTCGATGAAGGTTCTCTGATGACAATTAGGGTAGTCACCAATCTGAGTACAGGAGATGGCCAGTTCAGATACCCTCTCCATTACTGCTAGGAGTTTTAGCTGGCCACTCACTTCTTAAATGACAAGCTAATAAGAAGGACTCAGTGTCACCATGACATGAAGATTGTGGTGTTATGAACACATTAGATCTCAAAGTAAATTATTTTTAGGATGGGGAAACCATGGGTTTCAACTTGGCTTCTTCCCTACTTTTGACAACCCACAGCTTTCTCTTCATATGTGATGAGACTCTAGAGATTTCCTGAGGCTACATACACGATCAGTGTCAGATTATCACTAACAAAAGAATAAAAGAGCAAGTGCTCGCTGCAGAACGACCACTCACCTGTGGGCCTACATGGATTTCTGTGCCCTCAGAGATGCAAATTAAAAGCTTGTTCATGTTATCCAGGCAGTATCAAACCGGTCCCCTCCTTTTTTTCTTCTGTCTGCTAGCCCTGTCCCACCTGTCCGCTCCTCACTGTCTCTCACTTCTCCCTGTCTCTAATCCTCCGGGACATCAACGTTGCAACACAGGTTAGAAGAGAGGTAAATCCCATTTCTGGGATTTGTGGGGATGTGACGAGGAGGGCAGATATGGTACTGAGGCCCCTACAAAGTGAAGCATGAGAAGTAACTGTAGATATCCCTCCTCACCATCCTCAGAAACTTCCCTTGGAAGGCTGGAATCTACAGCTCCACTGCCTGTCAGCCCAAGTTGTTCATTATATTCTTGTTTGCCTTGTTTAGACTTTACAACCCCTGGGCAAGAGGCCAGGCAGTTTTTTATTACAGTACCCATCACTCTGTCAACACCATCTAAATTAAAGCAAACACTCTGCTCATATGGCGCCTTTTGATCATGCGTCCCTGGGCCCAGCTACTTGGGACTCAGAGATCTGAGTTAGCTATGACACCATTAAAATGGATTGGACCCCAAGTGACTGGGACATTCTTGAAAAAAATTCATTTTCTCATTGTGACATGGGTTGTGGAAGACACATGGAAGCTGTAAAACACAGCTTGGAAGTGACTAATTTTAGATCCCGTTTACACAGCTGCTCCACTGAAAAGCCGATTTTCATTGTAATTCTTGGTCTGGGAGGGCTTGCCGTTTATTTAATTAAAAATGATCGGCAGGGCAGGTTTTTTGATAGAGCAGGTCCGCAGTGGAACTGCAAGGCAATTGTAGTCGCGGCAGCTCTCTGACATTCTGCTTTATTAGATGTCACTTTATAATTAAAAATTTGAGTGCCAGAAGTATGAGCACCCAGAAAAATGATCTGGAGGGCCTTCATTCTTTGCAGCCATCTTCTAGGAACAGAGATGCGACTCCCAAACTGAAGGCTGTATTCGTATTACCCATATATTTCCTTTTGAAAGATGTAGAAAAAGAAAATACTCTGGGGTTTAGGGCAGAGAAGAGGGAAAATCTTATTTGAAATGCCAGTGATACTATCCCCTGCCAGCTAAAGCTGCTACACATTTGAAATCATAGATATCAGAAGCAAAATAAAAGGAGCCAGACACCCTAGGGGAAGATATCAACGTTGATTATGAAATTAATTAGAAAAATAAAAGTGCTTTCCCCTTCCAGGTACACTTCTTATTACTTGCACCATGATATCCACTTTATGGGAATAATATTTAGAAAATTATAGATTTCAATGAAAAAAATTGAGATGCTTTTCCATTTGTACATACAAATATAACTATTCACTGGACTTTGAGAATCATTGAATGTTTTATTTTTAATAACAGGTTCCCTATATTGAATTAATCACTACCATCGATTTTTTTCACATAAAGGCAATTTATATGCCTGAACTTCACACTTCAAAACCGAGCCATTTAGAAATTCCTGGAGAACCTCCTGAATGAATTGGTAACCATGTTTGCAAATTATACAGTGTATTATTCACACAAACTTTGTATTAATAGACTCAGGGTGATTTGCAATTGGCTTCACCACGACTACATTTTAAAGATCAGCTATGTTTAATAATAAGAATAACAACCAAGTGCCCTTGAATTTACTCTATATGGAGGGTATTTGAATGCATTGAAGTGGCAGTTGAGGGTCTTTCTTTTAAAAACACTTTTGTTATCCAGTATTGTTCAGTATAGTGACCAATGAATTTATACATCAGAAAAAAAAAATGGAAAGAGAGATTATGCATTCTCAGTGACAGAAGAGTGGATTGATGGTTTGAGGTCTTTGTGTCTTGTTTTCTAGATGTGGATAATAGAAAGCAAGAGAAAACAGTCATTTTCTGTTGCTATCACACTAATAACTGCCTGAACATTTTGAAAACTGATTTGAAAGCCAAGTTCAGAAAATACCAAACCATACTAATTTCCAACAACTACAAATTGGCACATTTCTGAGGTGCCTGATGATAAATTCAAATGTGACAGGTAAATTGAGATTTTTAAATGAAGTTCACATGGTGCTTGGAGATGGCTTTTTTAGCATGCAAGTTCCCCACTAATGAGGTCCCAGGAGGGGAATGAGTTTTTTGGATTTTATTTTATTTTGTTTTAAGTTCAACTTTAAACAAAGTGAGCCAGCAGCATTAGCCACCCATCAGCATTCAGTCAAAGTACTGTTTAATACTCTTCCACCTCCTCCCACCAACCGTGATATCAGGGCACACAGGAGATCAGCTAGCTTGGCTTTACAAAATGTGCTTCACGATTCCTATGGCTAACCCATCATCTAGTTCTTAAGGCTTTCAGAATCATCATTTATATATATATATATGTGTGTGTGTGTGTGTGTGTGTGTGTGTGTGTGTGTGTGTGTGTCCTTCCCAAATACCTCAAGCTAAGTGTAAGTCCAAGAGGCTTTGGGAAATGAGCCCTGGGAGCCAGAGGAGAAAGCTCAATGAATACTGAAGAGACTATTCAACACATACACAAAACTTTCAGCCCACTGTTGGAAAACCACATCCTCATCAAGTCCTCCTCCAAATTCCCCACTAAACTAGCCAGTTTGGCTGTGTCCCTCTCATCAGGTTAATTAGCAATGTTGGAAAAATAAAAGGCTATGGAAAAAAATTATTTATCTTTTGCAATGTGTGTATGAAAGAGCAAATTTGGCTTTAAAAGTCTTGGCCCAGAGTGCTA
The DNA here is from genome assembly GCA_902168425.1 of Peromyscus attwateri. Classification (NCBI taxonomy): domain Eukaryota; kingdom Metazoa; phylum Chordata; class Mammalia; order Rodentia; family Cricetidae; genus Peromyscus; species Peromyscus attwateri. Next base: position 32,419 of record CABHPP010118448.1, read on the forward strand.
ATGTCCCATGCTATCCTCCATTTTCTCTCTGCCATTTTCTTTTGTATGATGCATGGAATGTGTTTTTAACTTAGATTTTATTTTTCAGTTCTATAAAAGTAATTCGCAAAGCCCTGTTGGGATGAATTATGCCTCTCATCATTTTCTCATAAGTTTACTTTTTATTTTTTAAATTTATGGACATGTATGTGTGTGTGTGGGGGGGGTATGTGCAGGTGTACCTGTGCAAGTGTAGGTCAGAGGGGACACTGGGTCTGTTACTCTCTGCCTCATTTCCTTGAGACGAAGTCTCTCACTGAACCTACCTAGAGTTAGGCTCATGAGCACTAAGTCCCAGTGATCCTCCTGCTCCCATTCCCCAACCCTGAATGCTGAAGTTATAGATGCTCCCCAACCCCTTATGCTGAGGCTGTAGGTGTGCCTCAGTCCCTCTGTGCTGAGGTTACAGGTGTGCCCCAACCCTCCGTGCTGAGGTTACGGGTGTGCCCCAACCCCCCGTGCTGCTGAGGTTATGGGTGTGCCCCAACCCTCCATGCTGAGGTTATGGGTGCATCCCAACCCCCCATGCTGGGGTCGTAGGTGCACTCTAACACCCCATGCTGGGGTCGTAGGTGCACCCCAATCCCCCATGCTGGGGTCATAGGTGTACTCTAACCCTCCATGCTGGGGTCGTAGGTGCACTCTAACCCTCCATGCTGGGGTCATAGGTGCACCCTAACCCTCCATGCTGGGGTCGTAGGTGCACTCTAACCCCCCATGCTGGGGTCATAGGTGCACCCCAACCCCCCATGCTGGGGTCATAGGTGCACTCTAACCCCCCATGCTGGGGTCATAGGTGCACCCCAACCCCCCATGCTGGGGTCATAGGTGCACTCTAACCCCCCATGCTGGGGTCATAGGTGTGCCCCAACCCCTCATGCTGGGGTTATAGGTGCACCCCAACTCTCATACTGAAGTCATAGGTGCACTCTAAGCCCCACATGTTGGGTTATAAGTGTGCCCCAATCCCCATGCTGAGGTTGTAAGTCTGCCCTAACCCTCCATTCTGAGTTTATGGGTGTGCCCCAACCCCCCATGCTGGGGTTATATGTGCACTCTGACCCCTCATGCTGAGGTTATAGGTGTGCCCTAACCCCTCTATGTTGAGTTATGGGTGCACCCCAACCCCCCATGCTGAGTTTCCTGTGAGTGCTAAGGGTTTAAACTAAGCTCCCCATGTTTGCACAGCAAGTCCTTTTAGCTGCTGGGCCACCTCCCCAGTCCCTACAATTTTCCATTCTAATGAGTACACACTTTAGAGTGTCCACTTCGAGGACTTGAGCTGAGGACTGAGGGGGAGGAATCATTGCAGAAGCCCTAACTAGCCTATTAGTTCATTCATTCATTCATACAAATCTATGAGGTCCTAATGTGTTAAAAATTAGAGGCAGTCAAGTTTCTAGAAATAAGAGTGATTGCACCATAAATCCATTTTAAGGGTACAGTGAGATGAGACAAGACCCAACAGACAGATAAAGCCTTGCAATAGAGCGGTGTAACAGTGATAGGTAATGAAGGGCATTTGTCCTGATGAAGGAATGCAGTCGTCACATGCATTCACACAGAGTCCCCAGACAAACCAGTAACTCATCTACTTCTTTTCACCCACTTTAAAGTTGAACACAACTGAAGCAAAAGTGTTTACCAGCTCGTTCAATGTCCCGTAATCATAAGTATCTGACTTAGGGGACCACATTCATGAGTTACCTGATTTCTGCTCAGGGGGATAATGCCCCTGTTTTGAACACCTTGATTTACAGTTCCTCAAATCTTTCTCTACTTTCCCTAACACATGGAACAAGTTCTTCTTTAAGTCTCACTGGGGAGAGTTGTACTCTTGTGGTTGTTGTTTTGTGAGACAGTGTCTTACATATCCCAGGCTGGCATACACATACACACACATCACACACACACACAAACACACACTACACACACATACACATACACACACACACACATACACACAAACACACACACCACATATACACACACAGCTGAGGATGGTCTTGATCATATGATCTTCCTGCCTGCATCTCCTGGCTGCTGAGGCTACAGGTGTGTATCTCCACCCATGACCACGATTGGTTTATATTATACCGGGGGTGAAACCCTGGGATTTGTACATGCTAAACAGCCTCTCCCAATGGAGCCATATTTTTAGCCCCAGGTCCTGTGCTCCACAACACTTCTTTATTGGCTTGGTTTCGGGCTGGTTCTTTTTCCTGACTGTGTAATGCAAAGATTGGTCTATAGACTAAAACCTTGTGATGTGGAAGCAAAGTAAGTGTGGGATATATTTTCCCCTCTTACAGGAAAGAGGGAAAGAAAGAAAACATCACTTTGAATTAAAAGTTTGAAGTTTCAAATTACAGTGCACATATATGGAGGAGTGTGCTGTCTGAGAAAATGACTACAGACATTTAGCTTTTCAGTTTTCCCAAGGCTTACACTGTAGTTCTAATGTAAATTAGAAAACAAGGAGGCCTTGCAAGCAAACTAGATTGGACATTAGATTTCATGTTGGATGGAGTATTTCCTATAGATTAGTTTTGTTAGTGGAATTATGTTGCCCATTTCCTGAGACCTAAGTCTCCATCTTAATGTCTAGGCTCTTTGAAGGCTGACCAGCCTCACTACACAGAGAGGAGACTGGATTATCTGCTTTCCCCATCACTGTGAGCAAACCTTAACATAAAGCAACTTAAGGCAGGATAGGTTTATTGTAACTCACAGTCTGAGGAAATGCACTTTATGATGCTGCATTATACACTCGGACAGGTCACTCTGTGGTAGTAGGAACCTTCGGCAGCACCTTGCTCACACCTCAGCAAAGATGGGGCTGAAAGCAGGCCGAAGCTATAAGCCTGAAGGTCTGTTCTCTAGCAACCCATTTCCTTCACCTAAGCCCTGTGTCCGTAGAAGTTTTACACCTCCCCAGACAGCTCCACTAGCTGTGGACCAAGAGGTCAATCACATGAACGTACACAAGTACGATAGCTTCCATGTGCCTTAGTGGCTGAACCTAAGAAGACATTTATCTGTACAGCCATTTCCAGCAGGGCACCTTGAAGGCTCTATCTTTTTAGGCAGTCTTTTTTTCAAATGAATCTGAACTGTCAAATTCTAGAGCTCTTGATGAGTGGGGTCTTGCCCTGATGACATCTGATATTTCTCAGTAATGTTGCTAATATCTTTAGCAATTACACCTAATTGGTCTGAACCTGCCCTGGTTTCAAATTCAAATTCACCAAACTAAACAATTATGTTCACATTTTTGATGGGTTCATACCCGATTTTCTCAACAAACTGCAAATATTATACATCTTTCTGCTGTACTTTCTGCTGTCTCTTATCGTAAATCTGGGAAAGCGTGGTATTCGAGAGCCATGCCACTGCCTACATGTTATATTGTTTTCAGATTTCTCCTGCCAAACAACCTGGTCCACTGTAGCATGAATCTTAAAAGTTCTTATTAATAAAAACAAACTCAGGGCCAGGTATTGGGGTGAATGCTGGAAGATCAGAGAAGCAGAACAAGCCACAGCCACCTCACCTTGCCAATTCCTCAGCTGATCCTGTTTCCTCAGACTGGAAGCCTCTGTGTCCTCATCCAAATGGATCTCAGCTGAACTGCTCCTAAAAGCCTAAAAGCTTAACCAGCTCTAGTTCCTGGTCCTCACACCTTATATACCTTTCTGCCTCCTGCCATCACTTCCTGGGATTAAAGGCGTGAGTCACCATGCCTGGCTGTTTCCAGTGTGGCTTTAAACTCACAGAGATCCGGATGGATCTCTGCCTCCCAAGTGATAGGATTAAAGGCGTGTGTGCTACCATTTTCTGGCCTCTGTATCTAGTGGCTATTCTGTTCTCTGACCCCAGATAAATTTATTGGGGTGCACAATATTTTGGGGAACACAATACCACCACAGTCCATTACTTTTGAATTCATCTCCAGTTCAGCCATGTTTTGAGGATAAGGGAGATGTAACCAGATTCTTAGCCAGAATATAAAATGAATGGACTCTAGCTTGGTTCCCAATAAAGGCCTTCTTTCCCTCTGAAACTCCTTGCACACAGTTTTCCTGCATGCATTTCTGTTGGCATTCTTGCCTTCCAATCCCACCAGAGGTGCAGTACGTCCCGATTACAGTATTCTAGGGTTTCTTTAACTGCCCAGCTTCTTAAATATTGCCTTTTGATCACATACAGAGTTGCATAACTGAATGTGGAGGTCATAAAAAATAGCAATGGTAAAATACTTTTAAATGTGCAACAACAACAAAATAATCAAATGTGTAATAGAGCTAAGGTGTTTCTGGCCATGCTATTCCTTTGTGTGACTGAACAACAGTCTGGGGCTTAACACGTAATATACACACTTGGTGCTGCTCATGTTTCCTGTCATCTGTTGATAGTATTACCAGAAACACCTCAACTCAGATGTGAGACTTCCATACGCTAGGAATCACAGTGGCTTTGCCAACATTCAAGGCTTTCTCACTTTACACAACAGCACAGTTGGATTAGAGAGAATACTTCCAATGTTTTCCTGCTTCAGACTTATAAGCCATGTCATTTCTTTGTTAGACTACTTGATTTTTAAAAATTGTTGCTTGAGTCTTGACTTAGTATCGTGAAAAAAATCTTAAATGAGTTTTTATATTGGGTTAGTGTAGCTAGAATTTTCCTGCCTGGCCCACAGTCAGGACAAATCTCTCTCACCTGCCAGTCCCACAGCTGCTCAGACCCAACCAAGTAAACACAGAGACTTATATTGCTTACAAACTGTATGGCCGTGCCAGGCTTCTTACTAACTGTTCTTATAGCTTAAATTAATCCATTTCCATAAATCTATACCTTGCCATGTGGCTCGTGGCTTACCGGCATCTTCACATGCTGCTTGTCCTGGCTGGCAGTGACTCCTTCTGCCTTCCTGTTCTTTCTTTTCTCCTCTCTGTTAGTCCCGCCTATACTTCCTGTCTAGCCACTGGCCAATCAGTGTTTTATTTATTGACCAATCAGAGCAACACATTTGCCATACAGAACATCCCACAGCAGGTTAGGGCAGAATTCCCAATAGCATCTGGAATGGTCCTAAACATACTTTCATCATTTTGTATTTATGCAAGGTGGCATCTCAACACTGAGAACTATAAAATCACAATACTGATCAACTCTCAGAAATACTGAAGATGTTCTAGATCGTGCAGTATCACACATTTAGCAAAGATTTATTATTATATAAAAATAAACATGGTCATCTCATTAGTATTTGAATTTTTTATAATTTTAATAAATGGTAAAGTTATATGTAATATAAGTATATGTAACAAAGTATAATTTTAAAATAAATTTCCTTATGACTTATCATCAGTGAATGTTTGGTCTGCAAACTTGTTTTACACCTCCATATGTCTGGGGCCATATAAGGGTTTCCTATGTGAAAAGGAGTCTTGAGTGGAAAGAGTTTAAGAAGCCCTGCTCTAATCCAAATGTCTAAACTCTACCATACTCTGTCCACAAAGAGTTCAAGGAACCACATGGTCAAGTTTATAATAGGAAATGACCCCACTTCTCAGTACCAACTTTGTATATGAATTGCTTTTCTCATCACTGTGACCAAATGCCTAAGAAGCAGTACATTAATGGAGAAGGGGTTTATTTTTTCACTTTAGCACCTGATTGGAAGATTACCATTAGCTATGGTGGGGAAGCCTGAAGGCAGCAGAAACACTGGGAAGGTATTTGCTCTTATCACAGCAGACAAAGGAGCAGAGATAGGACAGGAGAAGACCAAGCAATACAAGGCTCAGGTCCCAGACCCTGAGGGCTCCATAATATCCTAACAGAGCACCAGCAGCCTAGGACCATGTGTTCAGACACATGTGCATCAGAGTCAGTAGAGGGGATACTTTACATCTAAATCCTGACAAGGGCTAGACCTTGATTTAATGTAGAAATAAATAAATTCTAGTTTCTATACACACAGTAGTGTTGGTTATATGGAATGATTGAGGGAGTATTTTTTTTTCATTCTCTGAAGATACTTTGTGGATATCACTAGAAAAATACATGAACCTTTAGGATGTATACTCATCTTTGGACTTGGGTCCTACAATCAGCTCAGCAGAAAAACAAAGGTTGTATTAAAATTCTACAATATGTGTGCCTTGACTTTAAAAATAGATTGTTCTTTCAAAAATTAAAATGTTTGTCTATTATCAGATGGTTTCACAACACATAACACCACACTCCAACACATTGACAACCCTCTACTGTACCTCACACACCATCACATTCACAGTTTTTTCCCCTTTATTTTCAGGGAAGTACGGGTAAATAATTGAGCATATTTCTCCTCTTACCACTATACCCAAACTTTTATTATGTTTAAACATTAACAATACTTTCATCTCAGTTATTAAAAAGTGATGAAGCCATATTGGTCTTTGATGTCTTTGATGAATACAATCAGCATATTAAGTTCAAAGTAGCTAAGCAGTAGATATGAGGTGTTCAATAATATATTAATGATGCTACTGTTTGAAGATCTTTTTATACCCAATAATAATATCATATTAATATAATAACACTATTAATTAATATAGTAATATTATAAGACATACATAGCAAAGTAGAAATTTCATTGGGTTTGGAATAAAGAAGAGTGGAAAATTTATCATTTTTACCTATGCAATATTGGGCAATTTATTAACCTGAGCATTCCTCATGCTTATATCGAGAATGCCAATTGACTTAAAAAGGAAGTTTCAAAATAATTGTAAGCATATAAAACTCCTAACACCAACTATAAAATATAATAAATAATGATTATTTTTAAAATTTAAATTAAATTTTAAAAATCTAAATTTGTTATCTTGTAACATGTTCTATGTATACCATTTTTAAAATGTTGTTTAAAATCAACTTTGGTTGCTAAACATAATTCAATAAAGTCAGTGTCTTAGGATGATAGACTAATTCAGGAAAATCACTTCCAGAATTATCTTGTCAAAATCAAAGATATTATTGGTCTGGGACCCACCTTCTGCAAGACCTTGTTTATTCCATGAACTTCTTTTACCCTTCCTTACCTTTCTGACCATCTAGAAAATGTACTAGAATGCTGTGATTCGAGTATGCATGGGCTTAATCCTCTTAGGTGAATGGTATGGGAAAGGTGGAAATTTATCCTGACTATGGTGAGGCTTTTAGAAAACTGTTGGGTTTGAATAAGTCATTAAGATGAAACACCTATGGCTTTAAATGAAGAAGAAGAAGAAGAAGAAGAAGAAGAAGAAGAAGAAGAAGAAGAAGAAGAAGAAGAAGAGGAAGAGGAAGAGGAAGAGGAAGAGGAAGAGGAAGAGGAAGAGGAAGAGGAAGA
>CABHPP010118450.1:0-20734 GCA_902168425.1 Peromyscus attwateri
CTTGACTATCAGGAACCTCAGAATCCATGTCCATGGCTAATGACAACGGTGTCCTTTATACTAGCCTGTTACTAATAGACCTTTCTGTGCCCTTGGCTGTGAGCTTCTGTGAATCATTGCTGGAGGCATGAAGTCAGCATCGATTCTCTTAACAGCCTGGAGTTTTCAGCCATGGCAGAGGCAGGCCCTCACCATGGCCTCATCACCATGCATCTCTGCACCTTGACCATGCAGCTTGTCTAGGACAATGAAAGATGGTGGAAATGACAGCGTAGCCACATTGATTCAGGTTTGAAGAAGCCTTCTGTTTCTGGCACATCTGCCTTCACCCTCAGAAGGATGTATTCGGATAGCCCACTGGTCCCAGGGGGCAGGGCTACCCCAGCAGACCTCCCGTGGACTTGCAGAAATATGAATTATAGCCAACTACTGTTGTTTTAAGCTATTGAGTTTGGAGTTCTTTTTATTCAGTAAGCTAATCAGTTCATGATAAATGGAAAATATGTATTAAATACATACTTATTAATGCCTAGTGAGAACATTTTAATAAGTGTGTGAAAGACTTCCAATGTTTTAGAAAAAACATATTATTTCATAATTCTATATATTTGCACACACTCCTGTTGACCGTTTGCTGGGTGACCTTTATCCCGTGAAAACCCGGTCTCATTTCAGAATTCTCTGGGAAGTCTGACTCAGTATCTCCTAGAATTGAAACCTCTGCCTACTTTGTGCTAAACATGAATTTTGAACATATGTCCCCCTATCCAATTTCATTACAACTAAGTTGAAGTTCAGGAACGATGTTTCATGTACTTTTGTAGCATATTTTAAGGACATATCAGAAATTTAGAAATATATATAACTGAATACGCTTTGAGATAAGTGTCTGGTCAACTCACTTACTAAGACTATATTGCCAAGAAGACAATCATGCAAGGAATTCTGGGTATGTTGCCACTGTAAAACACAAATCAGTTGTGTTGCTAAGGAAACAAAGCAGAGTATAGCACATAACTCTAGTGTCCATGCCAATAAGCTGCAGGCCCATGCTTGCTCTTGGGTATCAGGACGAGAGCTGATGGACATGCTACAACTTGGCATCAAGCTAACAGTAAACAAGCCCATTGCAGTATTCTTGAGCTCTAGTGAGAAAGGCAGAGTCCATTTAGCTTACTCCCATGGACTCCTGGAGGCCCCGATTACTTCCTATTCCTAAAGATGAAGATGAAATAAATGAGGTGATGCTTATCGCTTTCAACACCATCCAACAAAATACCAGGGGAAATATATGTGTAGTTCAGTGAAGTGGTAAATAAGGGAGAAAATTTATCTGATGGGCTAGTACACCATGTATGAACAGAAAAAAAAATATTTATAGTTTGTTGTGGATATGAAACTTAGAGCATAAAACTAGAAAATCTGTTGAGAGAATCATGAACACTGGTGCCTGAGTCATGAACCGTGTTACATTATCTAGATAAATCACAGTAAAGTGATCTCAGCTTCTAGGTGATGGTAAAAGACATGGGTTCCTTGGGGGTTCATAACTTATTATTAGTCATTTGTAGGGGGTGCAATGATAAAGGCCTATAATTCTGACCAGCATTCTCTACCTACAGCAAAACAGCTCAACAAGCAAGATGGTACAGAAAACAGCACTTCTCAGAACTAGCCTCTGTTGAGGCTGTTTTACTTATATCATCAGTGAAATATCAAAACTACTACACAAGGCCGGGCTACTGATGGCCTTATGGGACTCGTGAGAATTAAGTCATAGTTCCCTACCCCGCCTCATTTCTGAGTTCCCAGCGAAGGAATAAAACAAGTACACTGGACTATTATTAGATTGTGATAAGAAAAAGCAGCTCGGCTTAGGTGGAACTCATATTTCTCCAAATGCAACTGCATATGGAGAGAGCAACAGGAGAGAGAAATATGCTCTTCAAAGATTTCAAACATGCATGAAGTCTATCCCCACTAATCAGATATACCCTAGCTGGGTTGGCTTTTGAGCTCTCTAGTTGCTTCCATTGCTAAACTTGTCTTCTTCCAGGTCAACTCCATGCTGTTTCAGAGGGTAGAGATTTAACCTGTGTCTTAGTAACTGGTAGCCAGAAGTACAACCAATATTCTACTCCTCAAGCTATTTTGTGTATTCTTCATTCTTAATTTCCATATGGATGGTATAGACAAGTTTCATTTTATATTTTTAATCAGGATCATATGTTCATATCTTAATTTTGTGAGAGCTATAAAATTAATCACAATTCTTCAAAAATTCAAGACTTTTTGGTGTCTCCATTTCCCCACCCTACTCCCAAGAAAAGATCTTGCTGATTTCTTGTTATCTATCCTGTGATCCCCAGGATAAATCCTAGCTTCTTGTTGACATGTGTATTTTACTACCCTGTTTAGTGATGGTTTTGGGTTTTGTACATTTAAACTCACATTGTCCTCTCACCCTTTGAGTGGGGTTGGTCTAGTGCCATGCCATTTACGAGAGACTGTTTCCCTTGGTGCTTTGAAGATACTGCTCGTGGGCTGAAAGAGCTGTCAGAGTGATTGCCATTTGGTGCATCATTTATCTTCTTCTCTTTTCTGATGTTTCAAGTATTCTTCTTTGATAGTTCTGAGTGGATTTATTCAGTTTTCTTTTATTATCACCAGAGCTCACTTTAGTTAAAAGACTCTGCCTTAGTTAGGGTTCCTATTGCTACAATGAAACACCATGACCAAGAACAACTTGGGGAGGAAAGGGTTTGTTTTAGCTCACTATCAAGGGAAGCTAGGACAGGAACTCAAGTCAGGAACCTGAAGGCTGGAACTGAAGCAGAGGCCTTGGAGGAATGCTGCTTTCTGACTTGCTCCCTGTGGCTTGCTCAGCCAGCTTTCTTTACCAATTCAAGACCACTGGCTCATGGGGTGGTACTACCCACAGTGAGCTGGGCCCTCTCACATCAGTCATTAATAAAGAAAATGCACTACGGACTTGCCTACAGGCATCTGATGGAGATATTTTCTCAATTGAGATTTCTCTTCCCAGATGACCCCAGCTTGTGTCAACTTGGAAAAAATAAAGAAGAACCAGGACAATAATATTTCTTCTTTTACCTCTTTGGAGAGCTTATTCACCAATTTGGGGTTGTTTTTAAATATGTTATTCTTTTTATTTCAGCCAAAGTGAATTATCTCCCATCTACTGATTTCACCGGCTGTCTGAATGTCATTTTTTTCTCAAATTTTGGCATAAGAACCCATTTTGAGCAAGAGTTTCATTACCCATGATAAGTTAGCTCTTACCAAAACAAGTTCTTAAATGCTAGAGGCCCAACACAATAGACACTTCTTTCCTACATGGACATTCAATATTAAGTTGTCCATGGCATCCCTCTGCATGACAAATTAGAGAACTGGGCTCCTCCATTCTTGTAGCTCTGTTCTTCTCCAAGCCCTTTGAGTACTTCCACATTCAACCAGATGACTCCCTCTACTTGAATATGAAGTATAGTTTAGAGCCTGTGATGGTATCTACTCCACTGTTGTGAGTAGTACCCATGACACTGTATTTAATAACTCTTTGTTGTCAACACTAATAATGATTAAGTAACTATTTGCAACTGGACTCACTGATTGTAGACAGAGGGATGACATGTCTTATTCAAATCCAAGAAATGTTTACATACTCACCCCACACCAAACATATGTGCAGAGACACGATCCCTAACCCAACGGAGACATAATGAAAATGAATGATATTTTGGAGGAATCACTGTGGTGAAAGGAAGGATGATTTAGAAAGCAGAGATTCACTTGTGCAACAAATCGGATACAAGATGTAAAGGCCTACAGTACCAGGGCAACGACAGCAGGGAGAAAATTTTGTGCTTAAGAATATCTGGATGGGAGGTGGCTGGAGCAATGGCTCAGTGGTTACATAGTTAGTAGTCCCACTTGTTGCTCTTACAGAACCCAGCCGGGTTCAACTTGCAGTACCAAAATGGCAGCTCACAGTCATCAGTAACTCCAGTTCCTGGGCATCCAATGCCCTCTTCTGGACTCCATGAGAATCAGGCACATACTTGGCACACAGACATAAGCAGACAAAACATCCATACAAATAAATAAAAACACTACTTGAGGGTAAGAACTGTAGTTCTTGCCAACATCATGGGGACATGCAAAAGGATGGTACTAAGAGAAAAGAAGAATAGAGGATATCTCGAGTCCCCAATGGTTTTGACTTGGGTGAGCTGCCAGGTGACAGCAACAAGATCGGTCAGAGAGGGAGGAAGCAGTTTTGCAGGGAAAGGGAAATCAACCTTCTCCAAGTGAGTTTGAAGTGTGGATAGGATGTCCAACTGTGTTTACAGAGCTAGGTAGTACTCTTATTAACACTTCAATAGACTCGGTTTTTCACAAAGCATGTGTGCAGCATCTTTCACATGCCCCTCCATACCCAACTGTCTACCAGGCTTGTCCCCTGGAAAACCAACTGATATGCATGACATTAATACACTTCCTTTTGCTTGTTTACAGATAATTGAATCATGAGAGAACATTACAAGAGATAGAATGAAAGAAAGAAAGAAAGTCAGGCACAAACTCCCCAGTGTCTTCCCAGCAGGGATGCTGTACATTGGCTGCATCCTTTGACTAGAAGCCAAGGTCCATCTCTGCCTTGGTCTCTGTCTCACAAGTTCTAGAGATGATGGCCTTATCCCCCACTTTCTGACCTAGGGGCAGTGCTTTATTTAGTGTGTGTCTTCCAGGGTTCATGATTAGGAGTAGTTTTGAAGAGGTTATTGGGTCATGAAGGCCCTGCCCTGCCTTTCATCAGCAATGAGTTCCTGGTAGAAAGATTGGGTCATCTGCTTTGCCCCCTTCCTGCCTGATCCTGTCCTCCACCCTCTGTTAATAGTTGATGCAGCAGAAGGCCCTCGTCAGATTGCCAGATGTCATTGTGACCTTGGACCTCTAAGCCTCCAGAAGAAGGAGAAATAAATCTCCTTTTAGCCTCACATATTCTGTTACAGCAAAAGGAAACAGACTTATGATGGGCAGAAACAAATCTCATTGCTTCCATCTTTGGGGTTCTTATTCTAGGATTTCCTACATTCATCAAATCATTCTTATTTATTTGTGCCTTCCATGATTTTCCTGCTGGGACACAAAATAGTACAAGTGACATTTGTTAAATAATTATTTTACAGGCCAAGTGTGGTGGTGTAAACCTTTAGTCCTAGCACTCAGCGGGCAGAGCAGGTAAATCTCTATGAATTTGAAGCCAGCCTGATCTACATAGCAAGTTCCTAGCTAGCCAGGGATATATTGTGAGATGCTGTCTCAAAGAAGCAAATAAAATAAAATAAAAGATTACAGATGAATATATGCATTAGTAAATGGATCTGTGCTTGAGAAGATGAATATTGTTTACTATGTGAGCATCAGTAAGACTCATGAGATGCATGAGAAGGTCTCATAGTATAGTCAGAGGAGAATCCATATCAGATGGGAATGAGAAAGAATTTAGAAAAGTAAGTGCATTGGGCAGAGGAACCCCCAAGATGCTATGGATGGCGTGGGCAGGGCATGGTATTAAGTTATTTAGGAATTTCCTCTCACTTAGTAAAACATTTACTGCTCCTTAGAGATAGATCAAGGATAAGATAAGAGGAGAACTGTAGGTAAGAATTAAGGAGGTTAAAAATAACCTGCCTACATTTCTTAATTAGCTTCAAAGGAGACATCATTGCCAAGCACAATTATGCAGAAGTTGGAATGTCTGTATTCCTCCTTCTGCTACATTTTTCATGCAGTTTACTTGGCTTAGATTTGCTTATTAGTAACTTAAACAATTTTAAATCAAATAGTTTGCTTCCTCTACAGCAGACCTGAAAATAACTTCTGGGGCTGGATGTATCCATCCAGTAAATAATCTTGGCAAGAAATACATGGGCTGTTTCCCTTTCTGCTCTGCTCTGTAGGCCACACCTCTCCAAATGCAACGGCATTTCTGGAATAGTTGAAGTTGGCCTTGTACATACCCCTCGAGGTAGTCCTCAAGGGAGAAAGAAAGGAAGGAAATCTACCACAGTAGTAGTACAAGGTGGTGACCAGGTGCTTGCCAGGAACTGAAAACAATGGCCACCACCTCTATTTCACACAGCACCCACTCACTTTTTTTTATGAAACAGCAACTAAGCAGTACAATTATTAGAGAAGAAGAAAGAGAAGAAGAATAAAAGAAGAAGAGGAAGAAGAAGAAGAGGAGGAGAAAGAGGAGGAGGAGGAGGAGACGAGAAAACTTTGGAAAGCAGTTAATGGATATCTATCAAAATTCATCAACTTGTATGCTGTAAACATGTGCAGTTTATTTTGTACCAATTGTACCTTCATAATCTGGTTTAGAACATGACAAAGCTCCTGCTTCCATAAAGCCTGGTGTCTCCAGCCCTGAGTCCTCTGACATTGGCGATCATACTTGCTCTTCTTCAGCACATTGGCTTCCCTGTTGCTCTGAACAAACACAGCCCACCTTCATCAGTGCCTTGCATGACCTAGTTCTTCTCTCCAAAGTGTTTCCTCTACTCCCAGCTCTGGCTCCCCTGATTCTTTTAGTTTGATTTCAAATGTCTTGTCCTTCCCAAGGTCTTCCTAGAACTTACCACTGAAAACTGTACCAACACCCTCTCTACACATTGCCCCAAACCTTCCTATTTCCTCCCCTGCATTCTTTTCTCCAGCGCACTTTACCATCGATAACTTCCTTAGTTATTATATACTGTCCTCCTCTCCATCCTTGCAGTGCAACTGAGCATTTCTTAACAGAAGACAGAGGTTGATGTCTGTTTTGTTTGTAGGAAAGCCTACACCTTGGTAGGCACTCAATAAAGTTATTTAGACAATCATTTATTCAAAGCAAAAAATCAAATTCGAATTGTCACAGATTTTATGTCCAATGGTAGATACACTTGTTTTATTTGTAAGGGATTGATTAGCTTGGCTTCCCCCCAAACTGTATTAAAATTACATGCATATGCCATTCCTAGACTCTGGAACTACAAGAAAATGGGAAACTCTACCTAGTTCAGCTGGACATTTGAATGGCCTTTACATATCCTTGCCCACCTCGACAAGCGCACCTCCAGTACTGGGTAGCTCTTCATTCACTTTCTGAAGTACTTAACAGCAACCAGGAGGATAAATTCTGTGTCTTGGTGTCAGAGATGATGATGTCATTTATTTGGTTAGTTATTCTCTAGATGTTATTGTGAAGGTATTTAAAAAAATTACTGGCTTTTAAAATTTGTTTTGCTTTTTAAAACAGTGTCTCGTGTAGCCCAAGCTGGCCTCAAACTTGCTATGAAATTGGTGCTGGCCTTAAACTCCTAATCCCTTTAATTGCACCTCCCAAGTGCTGGAATTACTGATGCGTGCCACCATGCCTATCTTAAAATGTAATTGACATTTAAATCAGCAGTTTTAGGGCTCAAGAAATGGTACTCCAAAGTGCAGAATTTCCACACACTGAGCTGGGGGACCAGAGTTAGCATCAAACTAGCTCACTCATCCCCTCCCTTTCAGATGTTCATTTTTCATTCCACCCCTCCATATCATTATCCCTTTTTGTGTTTGTTTGTTGTTTTCTGTCGTTTTGATTTTGTTTTTTGAGACAAGGTTTCTCTGTGTAGCTCTGACTGTCTTCCTCAAACTCACTTTTGTAGATCAGGCTGGCCTTAAACTCACAGAGATCCACCTGCCTCTGCCTGGAGAGTGGTGGAATTAAAGGAATGCACCACCACCACCTTGCTTCTCCATACTATTATCTTAAACTCTCTCCTTTAGGAATTTCATCAATAACCTGGGAACATGAGTCAAGAAGAGGACAGAAGGATAAAGGCCATAACTATTGTTCTGGCTAGTTTCACATCAACTCGACACAAGCTAGAATTATCTGAAAGGAAGGAAACTCAACTGAGAAAATTCCTCCATAAGATCCAGCTGTGAGGCATTTTCTTAATTAGTGATTGATGGGAGACCCTATTGTGGGTGGTGCCATCCCTGGGCTGGGGAGTCCTGAGTTCTATAAGAAGTCAGGCTGAGCAAACCATGAGGAGCAAGCCAGTAAGCAACTCCCCTCCATGGCCTCTGCATCACTTCCTGCTTACAGGTTCCTGCTCGGCTTGAGTTCCTGTCCTGACTTCCTTCGATGATAAACACTGCTGTGGAAGTGTAAGCCAAATAAACCCTTTCCTCACCAACTTGTTTTTTTTTTTTTGTTGTTGTTGTTGTTTTTTTTTTTTTTGGTCATGGTGTTTTAACACAGCAATAGTAACCCCAAATAAGACAACTACACTCAGATAGATTTTTCTACTCTTCCCAGAGCAACTCAGCAAGTACCTGAAGTACCTGGAGAATTTATCTGTGCGGTAAGACACCTTTTTATTTTTCATCCCCATTGCCCACCTCCCTTTTTAGAGAGAATAAAGCTACCACTCATATATAGATATGTGTGGGTGTGTGTATATGTGTGTTTGTGCTATACAACAAGCATTGCAACATAGAGCTGCTTTATTATTATTGTTGTTGTTGTTGTTGTTGTACCCAATAATATTGTCCATTCTAGATTTCTCCTTTTCGAAATTGGGAAATAAAAACACAATGAGATGAAGAACACACAGCTAGAGAAGCGAAGAGTCATCCAGGCTGCCTAGTACCATCTCAACCACTCACCTTCTAGTCTCTTCTCCAGTCCTGCTTAAAAATGCCGCTAATTCTTTTGGACAGAAAGATACTTTTTAAAAATAATTTTCAACTTTCCATTGTAATTACATGATTTTCTCCTTGAAAATCTGCTGCCTTTAGGGGTTACAGCACCTAGCACAGTGTCTGAGGCTCAATAGATGTTGGCTAAGTGAGCGTGGAAAGGTGGCAGTGATTGGATGGCAGAATGAAGGTGGAATCGGGCTGTCTATGGTATGTAAGGTAAGAAATAAAGGTGAAACCATCCTTCAATTCTTTTCCGGCAAAGCTGACATACAGACATTTCCAGGAAGCCAGGAGAAATACACGCCAAAGAGAGACCAAACAAAACCATAGACAGAAGAAAACAATCTCTGAACTGATAAAGAGCTTAAGAAAAAGGCCTTTTTTATTGGGCCTTCAGGATAATATTTCTCATTGTAATGCGGAGCTCTGCAACAGTCCCTTCCTGACATCCGCTTTCTTACTTCATTTCCTTTGCTAATATTTCCACAACCCCAAGCCTGCAAGGCTCCTTTCCTGGTACCGAGTGTGCGTGCATTCTAGGCTGACAGCCAGTTGCAGAAACGTCCTGCTTTGAATGTTTGCACAGTGTAGCTCTGAAGGCACTGCAGCCAGACCTTTTCTTTTTCTTTTTGGTCCTTTTAAATGGGATAAGTGCATGAGAACTTGGGTTATAATTTCCTGAGCCAGGAAAGCCAGTCACCAGGGATGGAAATTGAAGAACAAATGACTTAAGTATTCTTCTTCATCAAATGACTTAGTAATAATTTTTTTAAAAGGCCATATAATAGGTGCAGGACTTCTCAAAACATGATGGTAAAAATCATCGGTCAAGTTCTTTTACAGCATGGCTTCCCTGCCCTGGGCCCTACAGAGGTTCTGACT
This sequence comes from Peromyscus attwateri, assembly GCA_902168425.1. Taxonomy (NCBI): domain Eukaryota; kingdom Metazoa; phylum Chordata; class Mammalia; order Rodentia; family Cricetidae; genus Peromyscus; species Peromyscus attwateri. The sequence continues at coordinate 9,655 of CABHPP010118450.1, forward strand.
CAGTGTTTCTGGGGTGGGACTCAGGCATGCCAAATTTTACCAAATACTCTAGCTGGTTCTTTTTCAGATGGTGGCCTGATCACACACTGAGGAAGGCACCTCTGGTAGACCAAGTGCCAAGCACTGGGTTTTAAAAGCCTGGCCCTACCCTCAAGAGCTTTAAAACACAAACAACTTTCTGAAACTCTCTGAGCCACCAACTAACTATTTAATGATCACCAGGGGCTAGAGAGATGGCTCAGCAGTTAAGCGTGCTTGCTGCTCTTTCAGAAGACTAGAGTTTGGTTCTCAGACCCTCACTGGGCAACTGACAGTCACCTGTAACTCCAGAACCAGAGGCTCTGGTGTTCTCTTCTGGCCTTCTTGTGTACCCACAAACACATGTGCATACACACATTGACACACAGACACATAAACAAAAATATTAAGTAAATCTTTAAAAAACGATGGCCACCACACATATTTCCACCCTACCAAAAAAAACCAGCTCATGTTTCCAGGGAGTGGAGTTGCTGTAATAGTTTCTGTGAACAAGCCCTGGCTTGGCTGCTGTGGTGGAAGACCTGTGGTTCTGAATGTACTCTAGTATCACTTTCATGGTGAGTAAACAGGAAAAGATGGTTAAATTTATTAATAAATACAACAAATAAAATGCATTGAGAAGTGTACCAGCACTACATCCCAGGATCTCCAAGACTAGGAACCAAGCAATCCTCTTCTTTATAAGTAGTCCATTGTGATGATGAAAAGCTGACTAATACACTCTGCTAGGCATCTGATAAGTCTGTTGCCTAGGGTTCCACAGAAGCTGACAGAAGACACATGACATCTGGGTAAAGGACCAAGGACAGAAATGACAGCAGGCAGAATATCAGCAGCTTTCCTCTTCCAGTTCTCTGACAACCTTTCTAAGGGAATGGTGCAAAGAAAGCTCAGCACATTCCCATGCAGTGAAGTGTGTTACAAGAGAGAACCTGTGCTCAGACATCCTGGATTAATTATAACAGACAGTAAGACATCTGCCCATTTCTCTAGACATGAATATTGTCACTACCTTTTTAGGCTATAAATACCTTGCCCTTGCCTAGAGGAAGACAGTCCATCTTCTGAGAATGATGGATGAGGATATTTGAAAAGATGATGCAAAATAAAGCCAATCAGTGCCTCTGTTTGCAAAAATACAAAAATGTTGAAGACTTTGGAGAATTACCTTCCCACACATGTGGTTAGAGTGAAGATTTTAGCTCTAGATTCTGTGTGACCAAAACAAAAAGCAAGGTATCTATCTGGGCTTCAAACCTAAAAGGCTAAAATATAAATAAATAAGCAAAAGGGGGTGAATTATATACTGAGAAAACAGAATAGAAAGAAGAGTGGAAATTGATAGAATGGAAAACAGAGCAGAGGGAAAAAATCAATAAGACCAAAAGCTATTTCTTTTAAATGGCCAATAAAGTTGATAAATTTCTGTATTGATCAAGAATAAATGGAGGAAAGACACAATGACCAATATCAAGCCTGAAATAAAGAGGCAGCATTACAGAACCTACAGACATTGAAAGGGCAAGAAGGAAATGTTATAAACACAATGAAAACAAACTAACCAACTTACAAAATTGAATAAATTTCTAAAAGATTACAAATTATCCAACCAAGTTCAAGAAAAACTAGAAAATAAGGTAAAACTATACTTATTAACCAATTTAGATTTGTAATTAATAATTCATTCTATAAAAATTCTTAGGCTTGGATGACTTCCTTGGTAGATTCTTATCAAGTGTTTAAGGAAGAAATAATACCAGCCATGTCCATGTTTATTATTTTTCAGGAAATAACAGAGGTTCAGACATGTCTCTGTTTATGTTACTCAGATAGCCAAAACCAGAAACAAATAGTTCAGGAAAGAAACTACATTCAAAGAGAAACTATATTTTGCTAATTTTTTTAAAAAAAGTCTGACACCAAGGATCCATGTTTTATGAGTCCATGGAAATGAAAGTTTAGCAAAGTCAAAATGAATCTCTGTAATGAATCTCTGCAATGACAGAAATTAAATTAGTGGTTGCCTGGGGCCTGAATTTGGAGACAGTATTAATGTCAAAGACTTGTAGGAAATTTTAGGGAATGATGAAATTGTTCTATATTTGGATTGAGATGGTATTGCATGCAGTGGTTTATAAATTTGTCAAAATTCAACAAATGCTATCCTTAAAATGAGTACCTGCTAACATAAAAAATTTGAAAACAGCATTGCTTTTCACAATATTTAAATGCTGTGCTAATATACATATGAGTAATTAAAAGTTCACACACTACTTACTGGAGTGGTGATTGATTTATCTACTTAAGAGTTATAGCTGGTAATCCTTTGTAAAGCTGATGATGCATTTACCACTTGGTCTAGGAATTTGCACATATGAATCATGAAACATATTCAAAAATATTACATCATTGTTTATAAAAGTAAACTATAAAGTGTCCTGAATGTCCATCAACAGGATGATGCAAGTGAACTATGACATATCCTTATAATTAAATAATACTATATACTCAAACATCATTGTTTAGAGTCACATTTTGCAGCAGAATTAAAAATTTAAATGATGTTAATGGATAAAAGCAATTGGCTAATTAACTTGTGCTGCACCATACTACCGAGGTGGAGACTGTAAGCACACAAAACAATATTATAAATTTTATTAGTATATCCTTGTATAGCATTTGTATGAAAACATGCAAATAATACAAAATGCAAAAAAAGAAGGAAGTAGGGCAGAGTAATGCATGCTTGTAACCCAGCATTCAGGATGCAGAGGCAGGAGGATTGCTGTAAGCTTGAGACCACTCTGTTCTATATAAAGAGTTTCAGGCCATCCAAGGATATACACTAAGACCCTGGCTCAAAAAAAAATTTTTTAAACGTGACTTTCTTAAATTGGCTGTTTTTAAATATATAACAAAAAGCATAAGGTTTAGAGAGATGGTCAAGTTGCCCTTTAGTCACTGACCAAAAGCAAAACCTAGCTAAGTTAAAACAGTCACTTTAACTTCTTTCATTCTTTCTTTCACATCCTTGGGCTTCAAATGTCTTCAAGCTTTCATTTGAAAGTTGCTAAGGATCGCTTACCAAGATGTATTTTAGCCCCTTTAGGACCTCATAGTCTAGTTTGATAAGGCAATGAACCACTGAACTAATGGGGACAACACTATACTACAGCAAAATTTTATCCTTCTAAAACTAGAGTGATACTTTACACAACAAATGCCATCTGAGTGAGCAGAGGTGATTGCAGTTTTCTAACAAAGAGAACAGCATGCTTAAAGATACAGTGACACATTTTGCTGGTGTTCCTAAGAGGAGAGTGTGAAACATGGTGATTGTAAGTGACAAGGTTGGGAAATGTTGAAAATGGGTTGACTAACAGAGTGGAGAGCCTGGACTTCATCCCTTGTGCTGCTGGCATACAAAAGAAGTGAGCAAAGCAAAAGGGGGATGAGTAGACTCGTGTATTAGAAACACAGCTCCCGCCATCTTTGCTATAGAAGATGGGTATGGATAGGTTGGGAAGGAAGATGTAGTGATGGATGCAGAGTAACCGGCTGGGAAGCAGCTGAACTGCTTCATGGGAGGGGTCATCTGAGATTCAAGTGGTCAATAATACTGTCTTTGGAATCATAAAAACAGGTGTGCAAGTCTACACTCTTCCAGCTACTCCAATGTACCACTGGGCAAATTGCTTCCCTGTCCCTGTCCTTAGGAATCCCTTCAGTAAAATGAGAATCACTGATGGTAACGGTCAGGTACAGCCACACTTATGGCATCTTAGAACTTTGTAAATGGTTTTGAATATTTAAGGCCTTCACATGTGTCTTCTAAAGCTGTCTTCGTTTTGATTTTTAGATATGGCAAATGTCATCTCTTCATTGAAGGATCTTTCTCTGATCATCCAACCAAAACTGTTCCCTTCCATTGGTGGTTGTTTTAAATATATTGCTTTTAACACTTCTCCCCCATTATCATCTACTAATCTCCTAAATTTCTTATCCATTCACTGTCTTTCTATACACCTGGACCCCACTAGAATGAAAGCTCTGTGAGGAAAAAGGCTACTGGACGTTTGTCCCATTGTGCTTTCAATGTCTAGGGCCATACTCATAAAAAGATATTTGTTGAGTGTTAGATTTAATAAATACCACCTCCCCCCCCCCCGTGTGTGTGTGTGTGTGTGTGTGTGTGTGTGTGTGTGTGTGTGTAAATGTACATGAGTGCATGCATGTGAGGTTGTGTACACCCACACATGAACATGTAGAGGCCAAAGGTTGATGAAGGGTCTTCTATCATTATCTTATGGGTTTGATGTGGGTTTCCCCTCAAACCCGGAGCTCACCAATAGACTAGAGTGGCCAGAGCATTATAGGGATCTGTTTATCTCTGCTCCCCCACTGCCAGCACTTAAGTTACAAGCACATGAGTGTCCCCACAGCAGGTTTTTTATGTGGGTGCTGGGGATCACATCTGGATCCTCATGCTAGTAAAGCAAGCACTTTACCCACTGAGCCCTCTCCTAAGCCCCATCCATTCTTTTTTATATTTAATATTAATATCTTTTAATATTATAAGAGCTGCTCAAGTATCATGCCTAATAAACAGTAGAGAAAAATTAACATCTTTGTCTTCTAAACTCCTGAATTATTGGTCTTTCCATGCTTCCATATCTCTTACCTCATAAGACCATTGGGAGGATCAGATGAGATAAGATAAAGACCTGAAAGTTTCTGAAAATATAGCTCTTGAGATTTAGAAGTTGCCCTAAGATGAAACAATGACTCGGTCCCTCTCTAGGGCCTGAGACCAATTCATAAAGCTCCATGTGAGTCACACGCAACCTCAATCCGAGAAGCTTGGGAAAGGTTTACTCTTTGTGTCTGTTACATAAGGCCAGTATTTTATACTTTGAAGAATGAGATTCTCTATGGCTATGTAGACACTTCAGGACTGCACTGTCTAGTTTGACAAGCCAATGAACCATTGAAACAATGTGGACAGTACTGCACTACAGGAAGCTTCCACGCTGCTAAAGCTAAAAGAATGACACTTTACATAGAAATGCCATCTGGATGAGGATGACATATTATAAGATGATTGCAGTTTGTATCCATATAGAATCGTGTGTGTGTGTGTGTGTGTGTGTGTGTGTGTGTGTGTGTGTGTATGGAGAGAGGTATTTGGAGCCAAGAAGACAGACATGAGTCCATATCATATAAGGCTGACAGAGTTCTGAAAAGACAGGACTCCTAACTGTCTGTGACTTTGTACACTTTCCTCATTGGGTCTTCTGAGTAAATCCTGGGCTCCTGCCACTTGAAGGACTAAAGAGAAAAAAAAAAAAAAAAAAAAAAACACCAACAACAAAAACCCATTTGGCCAGGTGTGGAGATACATGCTTTTAGCCCTAGCACTAGGGGGCAGAAGCAGGCGGATCTTGGATTTGAGGCCAGCCTAGTCTATATAGTGCTATATAATGAGACCCTGTCAAAAAAAGAAAAAAGGAAAGAAAGGAAGGAAGGAAGGAAGGAAGGAAGGAAGGAAGGAAGGAAGGAAGAAAGGAAGAAAGGAAGAAAGGAAGAAAAGAAAGAAGGAAGGAAGGAAGGAAGGAAAGAAGGAAGAAAGGAAGGAAGAAAGAAGTAGAAAAAGCTCTATTTAGCACTGATAAAAAAGACAATATCTGTGGGCAATAGATGACTGAAAATTTATTTTTTATTTGACAGAATATATTCATCTCTGTATCCACCACTCACTCAGGCAATATTTATTGAATAATAAACACATTAACTAATGGGGAAATCAACATTGGCAGATACTACACAAAGCCCAGTGACAGAGAAGTGGACAGATTCATAGGGTGTTTCCCTTAGGGCAGAAGGTAGGAAGATAGATGTAATTGAAGTGTGATAAGTTCCCACCTTGCTGAAGTGGCCCTCCTGTTCAAGGCAAGTTGGGAATATCCAATAAAAGATCACCACAAGGGAACATTTTCCTTATCACTTTCATATTGAACAGAAGTTTACTGGGGAAAAATTGGATTATAACACAAAAGCTTACATTTGGCAACTAATCCTAAATTTTAAATATATTTATTTTTACTTATTTTTTATATATACATATATGTGGTTACATGTATTCATGTGTATAACACACACATATGCATCTATATTTTTTCTAGGCTAAAGGAAGAAATTAAACATAAAATCACATCTGCTAGAGATGGAGATTGGTATCACCCTTAAGGATCTCAGAAAGAAGAGCATAATGGGCCATATCACATCGAATTTCCCAATCTGGTCCCTGCTAAAACCAGTGGGTGCTGGGATGACTACTCACTACTACAATTCAATCAAGAACAAGCCTGACACCTCTACTCTGCTGTCTTTGAAGGAGACTCACAGGACCTCAGAAACTTTTATCTGGAAAACATGCTTTCAATCAGAATAGATAACTTTGAAAAGTTAGTATTAAAACAGAGGGGATAAAATATATGTGAACAATATTGTTTCAAATCTATGTCAATTTGTACACTGTGTATTACAGCATAGTCCAAACAGATATGAATCTCATGGACATCCCATGGAATAAACCATTGATAGGTTACATTGATTAACTAGTGTTAATGGGGAAGAATTAGCAAACAAGATAGAGGTCACAAGAACACAAAGGTACTTCAGAGCCAAAAAATAAAACCTATAGAGATTTAGAGATCTGTGATATCAGTCAAGGTCTCAGGGATTCAGTGGTCAAAGGCATGATAGGACATACTTTCTAAAGCAAAAGACAAATCATTGGGACTTCACACCTATTGCCATAAAGTAGAAGACAAAGTATTTGATAACTAGGAATGTCTTCCAATCTGACCATGAAGACCGATTGACCAATAGGTGTGGACTTTGTCTTAGGGGGACTTGAATGTGAGTGAAGATGGACACAAGTGTGATGAGTGGTCTTACTGAGATAACAGTGGAAAATCACCTCTCCTCTATGAGAGGGACTCCACAAACAATAACGTTGAAAGAGGGTCTGCAGGCATAAATAGCCGTTAGTCACTGTGTAGCAGCATCCTAGAAAAGGTTCACCCCTTGGGAAGGTAGTTCTCTGCAGCTGTTGTGATCCCTGAGGAAGCTGACTACTGATCACTGTCTACAGACAACACCTTTGATAGCTGGGACAAGTTTTTCCCAATGAGGAATCTGGACAACCCATCTTCCTGTTGTGTGGAGTGAAGGTTTAGAGCCAGGGAGAATCACAGGTGTATAGGCTTAATATTGAAAGCCACCTGCTGTATTTTCTAAAAGCTGGAGTTCAAAATGTCCCAATTTTATTGCCTTTAAGGAGTACTTTTATTACGGGCTATTGTTACCTGTAAATAAGGTGACAGTATGCCAAGAATTTAGCACAATACTCAAGACTTTATCAGCAACTAATTGTAAACCAACATTAAACAGTTAAAGCAACGCATGTGTCAGATCTGACCATGATTCATATTGCCCACATTATTCCTCCTTAGGCTTTTTCTTCTAATGTCTTTCTGAACAATGTTTCCAAGTCCCCATGTGGCTTTATTTTGATGGATGTTTGGCCCCGAGGAGAAAGGTAAGACTGGCGGAGGATTAGGAAGGGAAAATTCTTTGCTGTGTTTGCTCACTGTGCCAGTAGTCCTGGCAACAAGCTCCGGGCTGGCTCTGCGGACATCCCAGTCCCACCTAGATTTATGCTGCCCGGGTTCCAGACAGGCTTCGGAATGGATTCTCCAGGTGTCTTCGATCCCAACACTCTTCTGAGACACCTTAATCTTCTGATCAAAGAAAGGCTCCCACTTGCAGGAGACAGGGAGCATGATTTGACCCAATCTAATTTTTCCATGGATATGGATGTGTTTTTCTTTCCCCCTTCATAAAGGAAAAAAGAAAAAGAAAAAAAGAAAAAGAAAACGGGAGGAAAGAGCACATGTTATTTCTCTGCTGCCATCTGAAACAGCCAAGTGGAGAGCCAATTTATTCAGCTTAATTCATTCCAGATTGCTCAAGGAATAAACAGTATTCTCAAGAGTTCTCAGATGTGTGGCCAATAGAGATCCAGTTGCCAGAGAGAGCTAATGTCAAACATGCAGGTAGCCCTCAGTTAGAGCGCAGGGCACAAGAGATGGAGGCCAGACCCAATACGCTTTCTGGGAAGCCCCGGAGGCTCATAGGCTGTGAGATGTGACAATGGCTTTGCATGCTTTAAGTGCAACCAAATAGGTCCCTGGAAGCAATATTATGTTTCATCACTCCCAATGAAAATTAACTCTGCAGGAAGAGAAAAAGGGTTCCTTTCTCAGAATAAGAAGAGCAAAGAAAAATTTTATCGGTATCCTTCTGAGGCCTACATAGCCTTCAAGAACCCACAAGACCTCAGCATTTCTGTAAAGCCCTCTAATGATTCTAGTCTATACTAATAATGGACTCCAAGCCCCATTTCTCAGATGAGGAAATAGAGACTCCCCATTCACCAGACACACATCCCATTGACTTCGTCTCATTGTTGACAGGCACAGAGGAGAGATCATGTATTGGAGGCTGGGGTTCCATTTCTCACTCACCTCTACTTTCTGTGTGAATGTGAGCAAATTTGGCCTCAGATAGCTTTTGTTCATTTGAAAAACAGGGACGATAATCTCCTTGTCTCAAATAATATACACAAATGAATCATTTCCGCTAATGTTGTTGTTATTTGGTCAATATAAGTTGGATTTCCTCCAGCTCATCCAAAGTTCCCTGAAGAAGCATTGAGCCCCGTGGCAAGGGGCCAGATCCACTTTTCACACTCATGAGCACTCTTCCTCTGTTTTGCTTTGGATCTGAAGTCTGTGTTTCTCAGGCACTTGGTGAGAGAGTTTCAGTTAGGTCGAAGTCAGACATGAGGCAGGGAACAGAAGACATTGGGGTGTACCAGCCCTTTCCTCTCCCAGGCATTGTCTGGCCCTGGTTGTCTCCACTTTGGCCACTGGACTATCTAGTTCTATTTCTCTCCAGATGACCCTGACCTCAGGCTTTGGCCATGCCAATTTCTTGCTTGGTCCTAAAGCCTGGGGGGTGAGAAAAGGCTCCTAAGTAGCTCATCTCTGGGTTCCCACTGTCCCCTCTGACCTTTGAACTCTTCTTCCACTTGTGTAACTAGCTCCCTCTGTGCTCGGTGTTGAGTCCTTCCAGGCTAAACTCTGACACTGAACAAGGAGATGCTAGTCAACAAACATTATTGCAGCTATCCTTTCCTTAAAGCTAACACGGGGAGGAGTCTTGAGATAGCATATAGGCAACGAGCGATTCTAAAGCATATGTAAACATTCCCTTGTTACTGACAGAGAAACCGAAGCCCAAGGCAAAGAAATGCCTTTTCCAAGGTAATGCAACTATGAAAACATGCAGCACACAGGCCCACGCAAGCGACATTTCTAAAAGAGCTGAGAGTGTAGACTGCATGCTACTGAGAACAGGTATTTCTCTTTATATAGTGATAGTTCCTAACATACAGGTAGTGCTCTGTAAATGGAAATGTTTAATATTTTCTAGCTGGTCATTGCAAACCTCTTGGAGAAACATAAAGCCACTAATGTGTATCCAACTTACGTTTAAAATACTGGCCGGGCGGTGGCTTACGCCTTTTAATCCTAGCACTCAGGCGGCAGAGCCAGGCAGATCTCTGTGAGTTTGAGGCCAACCTGGGCTACAGAGTGAGTTCCAGAAAAGGCACAAAGTTATACAGAGAAACCCTGTCTTGAAAAACCATAAATAAATAAATAGATAGATAGATAGATAGATAGATAGATAGATAGATAGATAAATAAATAGATAAATAAATAGATAAATAAATAAAATACTGGCATTAAAATTGACATTAATTTCTCATGCTCATACTACAGAAGATGAATGTTAGGTAATTTACAAAATAGAAGATGTTAGATAGTTTACAAAAAAATCAATTATTTTTGGGACTCTTTTTTTTTTTTTTTTTGAGGGAATTAGAGACATGGAGGCTTCAAGTGACTTGTTCAATGTCAGGTCCTGGTCTGGACCTAAGCAGATCATTTGATTGCAAAATGAACAGTGTTCCAATTACATTGTCTTATGCTCCCTATCTGACGTCTGCAGCAGAGAGAACATCTGGAAACCATCACATATTTAGCCATAATGACAGCATTAACAAGTTGGAAATATCCTTCTTGAACTGGATACTTAGAGCCCCAGGGAGCTCACAGGAGTATCCTGGGGCTACTTGAAGCCAAAGAATAAGCCCCCCTGGATCTTCCTGAGCAGGCAATTTGCTTGAAGACTTGAGTGGCCGTGTAAGTGCTTTAAACAAAAGATCAGTTCCCGTTAAAGCTAGCATGAATATATTATGAGCAAGAATGCAATCCTCGTGATCTTTATGGTAAAGTACATAAAAGACCTAAAATAATTTCTGGCTTTATTGTTTAAACTTTAGCAAACGCCTACATTGGCTGGGGATGTGTTCTCATTCCCACTACAGAGGTATTTGGTAAGACCTTAAGAAATGCTATATCTTTTAAGCACCATTAAAAAAAATCAAAGTAACACATGCACACAATTATCAAAGCAAATAGCATGAAGGGATACAATGGAATCCAACACTGCCTTATCCTTTTCCTATCCATCCTCAGCCCCAATCTCACTGCCCAAAATAGTGCTTCACTGGGTATTTTACAGTCTTTAAATAATAGTTGTATATTATGCCTTGATGAACCTACTTTTAGTATTAGCCATTAATTTCAACCTACAATAATACAGATTTACATTACTCTAACACAGCTAAAAATATCACTTACCCCATATGGGCCTGATTTTTCATCCTCTTTTTTTTTTTTTTTTTTTTTTTTTTTTTTTGGTTTTTCGAGACAGGGTTTCTCTGTGTAGCTTTGCGCCTTTCCTGGAACTCGCTTGGGAGACCAGGCTGGCCTCGAACTCACAGAGATCCGCCTGCCTCTGCCTCCCGAGTGCTGGGATTAAAGGCGTGCGCCACCACCGCCCT